>LBNU01009076.1:67719-115547 GCA_014162995.1 Artemisia annua | reverse complement strand
AAACTAAAGAAAGCTTTATATGGTCTTAAGAAAGCTCCAAAGGCTTGGTATGATAGACTAAAGGCATTCTTGGTTAAACATAATTATTCCATGGGAATGGTAGACAACACTCTCTTCACTAAAACAAGTGACCAAAATATCATCATTGTTTAAATATATGTAGATGACATTATATTTGGATCGACTTGTCAAGAAATGTGTGATGAATTTGCCAAAATCATGCATGATGAGTTTGAGATGAGTATGATGGGTGATTGTACAATAATTTGCACTACCAGGCCTTCGATGGGGATCAAAGGAAATGGGGGGTGTTGTGATTGCGCCAAGCTTGGAGATAACCTGAAATAAGAAATACTAAAACACTACGTTAAGTGATTGCGCAGGGGTTGGACCCTGCGAATCACCTCCGGCATGTGAATAAGTGATCGGTATGAGAGTTTAAGTGTAAATGTAGTAAAGTAAAGTGAGAGAGATTGCATACCAGAACTGAAACTCGTCCAAGACTATTTATAGGAGAAGAAAACAGCCTTGGAGAGTGTTTCCACGTTTGTAGGAGATCATGGGGGCGTCCCATGACTTGTGGTAACTGCTAGGGCATAGTGTCCCACTCCTCCTGGTTTAGCGGGGGAGCTAAGGAGGAAGAGGAGACGTGGGTAAGACTTGGTCTTATCAATATTTGGACTTGGCATTGTTCCGTCCTTGCAACTTATCGAAGAATACCCCGAAGGGCTTAATCCTTCGATTGGCGAATTCCCTCTTGGTAACTAGATCACTGATGATTAGTTTTACGCCATAGAAAGTTTTAGGAGGCTAGCCAGAGCCTTCGATTATGTAGGTTTCGATCAGACTCGAAGGGCGATCCTTCAAGCTAATCGGAGGGTACATCATCAAGCCCCCCAGTTGAAAGTTAGATATTAGTATGAAAATATATGGCTTTCAACTCTATCATAGTTCAATGCATTCACTATATTCTCGAAAATTGGATAAGAGGAACTTTTGAAATACAAAAATGCATTAAATGCGCATGCTTATAACTTATCCGTTGAATCAGAAGAATGGAACGGCATAATTATCGGTAAGCTCAACCATCTTTCAAAATTTAAAGTGTTGAGTGGATATAATTATGTGCAATATAAATACCGGTGCATTCTCAAAATCTAAATCACAAATTTTTCTTCTGCAACCTTCACAGAGCTGTGACGTGTTTAGCTGCAACAATCAAAAGGTAAACTCTTCCCCCATCTCGTAGTTAGGCCCTTTAGGTATTACCAGGTATCCATGAGCATGGATGCCAAACGTATTATAAGACAACAAAAATGTACTCTTTCAAGAGAAGCCCTAGCCCTCTTTCTAGATGATAACCCCATACCCAAATAACACAAAGTTATTCTTCCAAAAAATACTCAGGGCATCTATGACACCCCAAAAGGGTATGTGGGCTTGTATACTCATGCCTTTACCCGGTCAAATCTAAGAATACCCCTACATACGTTATTTCTAGAGTTGCTACAATATTATGAGGTGCATATTTCAAGATTTAACCCTTTTGGTCTAGCCAAACTTACCACCTACATAGTAATGTGTAAGGCATATGGGTATGAGCCTACACTAAATGTGCTTCGAGGCTTCCTTAACCTATGTCCTGGGGGAGATTGGTTAACACTTTCAAAAAGGAATGATGAAGATGTGCCCGTGCTGATCACCAAACCATTTACAAATATAACCAATTGGAAAGGGAAATTCTTTTATGTACAATATACAATCATACCTCCGCAATATCCAACACTTTTGAATGAAGCATTCTGTTTTGATCGTAAGAAGTTCAACGATCCAATTCCTCTCAACGTTCGAGACGACCCACGCTACCACCATCTTGCCAGACATCCCACTGATGTGCAAACATTTCCGGAGCCCATCCTCTTTATGGCTGGTCTTGTGGACCATTGGGAAAGATCTCCTTTATTGGCAGAAATCCATTGTGATGGCCAGAGTATGTATATGTAACTTATCATAAAGGAATAACATATCTGATTATACTTATGTATCTGTTTATATTGCAGTAATGGTATTCAGGAACTTCGTCGTATCCGGTGGTGTAAAGGAAGCTAGCTTTATTCCCCAGGATCCTAGGGAATTTAGCTATGAGGTAGGTTCCCCTTCAACCTCAGTCAACAATAATGACGTGGATGCCATGGTGCTGGAACCAGCGACGATGAATGAGGAAGTGATTCCACTTAATGCTGAGGAGGTGCCTTTGGCAATCGAGACTATTCCTGACGTGGAGATACTTTCCTTTGATGATGTCCCCATGCCGTATACTGGTACTTCTGGTATAGCTGATAGGGTTCGCGAAAGGAAAGGGACTGAGATGAAGGCTTCAAAGCCTCCAATCAAGAGAAAACTTGACATTCCCACTCTCCTATCCAGAGCTTCGAAGAAGAAGAGCTCGCAAGATAAGGCTGCCGTTGCCCATCCCTCCGAAGATTTGGATGATGAGGACATTCATGGTAAGCACTTTGTACGACTTACATACTACAAAATTCATTTAAAGCTTTTAACAACTCCGAATTCAACAATGTGCAGGTTTATCTAACACGAAGGAACTCCCCAACTCTCAAGCTTGCCACCGATTGGTTGAAGGTGTTATTCCAGGCCGCTGGAAGGGGACCCTTGACAATATGTCAATAGAGCAGCTGTGTGACCTACACGACAAAAGCTATACAAGGCAAGCTGTTCTAGATAACCATCTTAACAGCCGAACAAGGGAATTGATACAGACTGTTAAAAATGCTAAAGAAGAGTTAAATGTTGTTTTGGTTCGAGAAGAACATAGGGAGCAGTTGATCACTGAGCTGAAGTCAAAATGTGACAGGGCTACGAAGGATGTTGAGAAGAATCCAGTTGTGCAAGATCTTCGATCCAACGCCATGAAGCTTGCCACTCGACTAAAGGAAGCCCAAGCTGAGTGTGGTAGGCTCAAAATGGAGGAGGCCAAAGCGATTGGACTAAAAGAGAGAGTATCTGTGCTTGAGTCGAAGTGTGCAAGTCTTAAATCTGAAAAGAACAAACTCTTGGAGCAAAATACCAAATTGCAACAGGAGACAGATGCCCTGAACCTTCGATGTGAAGGTCTTCAGAAAGATAGGGAAAATGTGGTGGCCAAGGTTATTCCCTATATTGCTATGGAGTTGTATCATAGTGACGAGGTTGGACAAGTGGTGGGCAACTTAGTGAATGCTGCTATATTCCATGGGAAATGTACTACCCTGGAAGAGATTGCTGAGACTGGGGAACCTGTAATCTTATCGAAGGTTCCTTACTATCGTCCTTCGCATGAGAAGGAATATGATGTTGCCAGCAATGCATTTGCTACGGCAGACTTTCCCTTTCTTTCGAAGGTGACCAAAGATCCAAGAGCTTCCGTTGAGAAACTGTTGTCGAAGAAGCCTAGTAGGATTCAGCCATCTTCTCCAAGTAGGAGGGCTTCCGGTGCGAGGCCTCCCTCTCATCAAGAAGATCCCCACTCATCAAAGAATGCATAAATGCTGCCTTGTTGGCAATGATTTATTCCGAGGGTTTTTTATTCCCTCCGAACATGTGTTATTTTTATTTCTTTGATTTTTAGGATGCTTGTTTTTATGTTATCTACTTGTCATGGGATATTTATTTATTTCATCCTTTCAATATATGTCTTTCTTCTCTCAACGTTATGTAATAACGTTAATGTACAACCTAAAGTTACCGTAGATGAGTATCCTTATTGTGTGTACTTTGAACCAAGATTTTTGAGCAATCGTATAATTTAACTGCTGACAGAGGGTTGCGACCCACTCCATCTTTATCCTCATAGTCTTATGGCTTCGAATGCCAATAGACGTTTCAGGAAAGTCAATGTGAATTATGGTGGATGTCATGTACAAGACATAAATGTCATCCTTCGAACATTGAGACTTGTAATACTTGGCTGAATAAATCTTTGTTGTAAAGAAACGAAACAAGAGATTTATGGGAAATTCGTTATATCATTAATTGGGCAGGGAGGATTACATCATTTTATGAAATGAATACTAAGACGCCTACCATTAATGCTTCTTTCCCCGAATGAGAAGAATTCGATAAACTTGAGGTAAACAAACTTTCTGAAAAGCCACAAGTCTTATATATAAAACTTACGAAGGTTGGTGCCATTCCATGTCCTGTCAACTTCGTCCCCAAAGATTGTTGCCAACTTATAGGCTCCGTTACCGTAGGCTTCCGCTACTACGTAAGGCCCTTCCCATGTTGGTCCCAACTTCCCTTGGTATTCGGCTTTGCTTGCACTGTTAAGTCGAAGGACATACTCGCCTGGCTTGAAACTCGAGGGCCGAACCCTGCTGTTGTAGTATTTTTCCAACTTCTGCTTGTACGTAGCTTCTCTGATGGAGGCTATTTCTCTTCGCTCTTCGAGTAGATCTAGATTCTCCCAAACCTTTTCTTTGTTTTTCGAGGCCTCGAAGTTCATAATGCGCTCCATTTCCACGCTTATCTCTGAAGGGATGACAGCTTCTGTGCCGTAAGTAAGGCTGAAAGGTGTTTCCCCGTGACTCGACTTGGGATGTGTCCTATGTGCCCAGAGAACTTGGGGCAATTCGTCCACCCACCCTTGGTGACTTTGTCCCAGCCTTCTTTCGATTCCATTGATAATGTCTCTGTTGGTAACCTCCACTTGGCCATTACCTTGAGGGTGGTACACGGATGTGAACGACTGCTTTATTTTTAGACCATTGCAAAAAGTAGGAAATACCCCTTCAGCAAATTGCTTTCCATTGTCGGAGATGATAATATGAGGGACTCCGAAGCGGCAAACGATGTGTTCCCATACGAACTTCTCCATGTGTCTGCCCGTCACAGATGCCAAAGGTTTGGCTTCAACCCATTTGGTGAAGTAGTCGATAGCTACGACCAAAAACTTTACTCCTCCTGGTGCGACTGGCAGAGGTCCTACTATGTCAATTCCCCATTGGGAAAAAGGCCACGCGGATGTGACAGACGTCATATCTTGCTTAGGTAATCTTGGAACCTTCGAGTGGATCAGACACGCCTCGCATTTATGTATTATTTCCATTGCATCCCTATGCATTGATGGCCAGTAATACCCCAACTTCATAATTTTGGAGACAACGGAGCGGGGTCCTGCATGTAGACTGCACGATCCTTCATGGACTTCAGTGATTATGTTTGCAGCCTGCTTAGGTCCAACACAACGAAGCCATGGGGATAAGAAGGATCGTCTGTAGAGGTAGTCTCCTATTATCCTGTATTGAGGAGCTTTGACTCTGATTTTCCTTGCAAGCTTTGGATCTTCCGGTAGAATGCCGCTTATTAAGTACTCTCTTATCGGAGTCATCCAATTGGTTTCTTCCTCGGATATTACATCCGATACTTCCTTTCTTTGGATAGATCTGTCCGCTAACACCTCAACCAGGACTTCTTTTGTTAAGTGAGCGAAGGCCATGGAGGCTAACTTGCTTAACGCATCTGCCTTCTTGTTTTGGTTTCTTCGGACGTGTTCAATGGTGTAGGATTCAAATCCCTATAGGATTTCTTTTGCTTTATCCAAATACTGTTTGATAGTGGACTGCCTTGCCTCATAGGAGCCTTTGATTTGATTAGCGACCAGTTGCGAGTCAACGAAAATCGAAAGGTTGCGTTCCTCAATGTCTTTGGCTAGGCGTAGACCTGTTAACAAAGCTTCGTATTTAGCTTTGTTGTTAGTTGCCTCAAACTCGAATCGCAGTGCATAAGTGTACTCTTTTCCTTCTGGCTGATTAGCATCAACCCTGCTCCAGAGCCGTCGGAGCTTGAGGCTCCATCTGTGAATAACTTCCAGCTATCCTCTTTTTTCGAAGGCTTCTTCTTAGGAGGTTTCTTATCATTCCCTAGCCCGGAAGGAGTTTCAGCGAGGAAGTCTGCGAGTATTTGACCCTTAATGGAGTTTCGTCCCTTGTATTCTATTTCATGCTCCCCCAATTCGATGGCCCATTTAGATACCCTCCCCGACTTCTCGGGCTTCGATAGTATTTGTTTGATGGGCTTATCAGTTAGTACTATGATTGGGTGAGCTTGAAAGTACCTACGGAGGCGTCTCGCGGCGTGAACTAGAGTGAGGATTAGCTTTTCCAATTCTGGGTAATTTAATTCAGCCCCTTGCAAAACCTGACTGACAAAATAGATAGGAACTTGCCTCTTTTCTCTTTCTGCCAGGAGTACTGCACTAATACTTTCATGTGACGCTGCGATGTACATATACAGTACTTCTCCATTAATTGGGGCTGTGAGTGTTGGTAGGATTTCCATGAACTCCTTCAACTTTTGAAAGGCAGCTTCAGCTTCAACACTCCATTGAAAGGTTTTCTTATCCATGCATCCTTTAAGCGTCTTAAAGAACGGTAATGATCGATCTGCACCCTTCGACAAAAACCTGCTCAATGCTGCCAGTTTTCCGTTTAGGCTTTTTACCTCCTTCAATGTCTTTGGGGCTTGTAGATCAGTAATGGCTTTCACTTTCAAAGGGTTTGCTTTGATTCCTTGCTTTGTGATCAGGTGTCCCAGGAATTGCCCCTCTTCAACACCGAACGAACATTTCTTCGGATTGAGCTTCATATTTATGGCTCTCAGTTGGTTGAAGGTTTCTTGAATGTCGGAGAGCAGGTCTTCCTCTGTCCTACTCTTTATGACCATGTCGTCAACATATGCCTCCAAATTCCTTCCTATTTGCTTGTTGAAAGCCTTGTCTACCAGACGCTGGTAGGTTGCCCCTGCATTTTTCAAACCAAAGGGCATCTTCTTATAGCAATAGACGCCTTTTCCTGTGTAGAAGGCCGTTTTTTCCTCATCTTCTACTGCCATTTGTATCTGATGGTATCCCTTGTAAGCGTCTAAAAAGCATTTTAGATGAAACCCTGATAAGGACTCTACCTTCCAATCTATTTCTGGGAGGGGGTAACAATCCTTTGGACATGCTTTATTAATGTCAGTAAAATCAATGCACATAAGCCATCCTCCGTCACTTTTCTTTACCATAACTGGATTAGCTACCCACGTTTGGTACTTGACCTCTCTGAGTATACCCGCCTGTACTAACTCATCTACCTCTTTGCAGGCTGCGGCATTTCTCTCAGGCGCAAGGCTTCGGCGTTTTTGNTCATCTTCTACTGCCATTTGTATCTGATGGTATCCCTTGTAAGCGTCTAAAAAGCATTTTAGACGAAACCTTGATAAGGACTCTACCTTCCAATCTATTTCTGGGAGGGGGTAACAATCCTTTGGACACGCTTTATTAATGTCAATAAAATCAATGCACATACGCCATCCTCCGTCACTTTTCTTTACCATAACTGGATTAGCTAGCCACGTTTGGTACTTGACCTCTCTGAGTATACCCGTCTGTACTAACTCATCTACCTCTTTGATAGGTTCAACATACTTGAACTCATTGAGTTTGTGCTCCGTTCCGAAAGGCTTGCCACCAATTATGAGACTTCTCAGAACCCCTGTCATATCGGAGTATGTCCATGCGAAGATATCTTTGTTGTCCTTCAAGAGTTTTTTCAGGCTTGCCTTGAAGGTGGCAGGGAGTTGTTTTCCGATTACTACTGTTTGCTCCGGGTGGAGCTCGTGTATCACGATACGTTCTTCGGCGTCCCCGCAGCTCAAGATAGCCTTCGGAGGCTCCTGAGGATTTTCTTTAACCTTCTTTCCCGCCTCCGGCGTCCTTTTCTTGTTGTAATTGGATAGTACGGTTCCTATCCCATTGGCTGTTTGGAACTTGATTGTTGCATGTATGGTGGATACTACAATGCCCATCTTCTGCATGGCGGTTCTCCCTATCAACAGATTATAAGGAGAATCTGACCTTACGATTGCGAAGGTAAGGGTTTCCGTTTCACCAATGGTTACGTCTAGGGAAATTTCCCCTAGAGGCCACGAGTGTTCCCCCGAGAAGCCTACTAAAGGTACCTTCGAATCTACCCTTTGCGATCTTATGGAAGGTTTGAGTTTCAGGAAACAGTGTTCGTATATGATCTCACAAGAACTTCCACAGTCCATGTAGGCCCTATTAACTTCTTGGTTGAAGATGAGGACCTTTATGACTACAGGGTCATCTGAGGGAGGTTAACCCACTAGGGGTGGAAACGTCACTTCCCCAACATTGGGTGTTCCTTCCTCAATTTCTTTTCTTTTCTGACTCGTGCCTCCCCAGCGAACCATAAGGATTGGAGCCTCATGGACGTAGTCTTTAGTGTCGGCGACCTTTTCTTTTCCCTTTCTTATGCCTTTTATTAGATATGTCAACTGTCCTGATTTGGCAGCTTCCTCTATTTGCCTCTTCAATTCCCTGCAGCTGTTCGTTTCATGACCAAAATCCTCATGGAAGTGGCAGTATTTAGTCATATCCCAGTTCCTTCCGTTGCTCGTCATGCGAGGAGGGGGTTCGAAGGCCTTTGCTACCTTCTCAGTAGCCAAAATTTCCTTCGGGGACTTCGTCAGGCTTTCCCATAAACCAGGGTTCGGACCCTTATTGTATGGAGTAAACCTGTTGTTGCTTTTGTGTTTGTTCTTCGATCCCTCCCACGAAGACGGCTTCGTTCCTTTATTGTACTCTATCGGAGTCCCATTGGTAGCTACTTCTTTGGCCTCTATCCACGTGTATGTTTTTTCCATCAGGCCTTTGTAGGTTGCCGGAAGATCCGTGGATAAGAATTCCACAAGGTTCCGGTTGCGTAGGCCATGTACGAAGCCAGAAATGCGTTGCTCTTCATGTAAGCCCAAAATCTGCAGAGTTTCGTCAGTGTACCTAGTAACGAAGTTTCTGGTGCTTTCGTTTTCTTTCTGCTTAATGTTGTGCACCGTGAGGTGCGTTCTTGTGAACTTCTTTTGTTTGCTGAAATGAGACCGAAACTTAGCCTTCAAATCATCAAGGTTGATGATACTTCCCGGTTTTTGCCCATTCCACCAAATACGTGCGGAATCTCGGAGTGTATACGTAAACATATGACAGGCTACGGGCATGACCCACTTCTGCATCCTTATGGCTCCTTCAAACAAATGCAGGAAATTATCTGGATCCCCCTTCCCATCGTAAGTACCTATATGTGAAGGCATCTTTAAACCATCCGGCAAGGGATAGTCTTCGATCCATCTTACAAAAGGTGTCGTAGGGCCTGCGGGCTCTACGTATGAGTGGGTATAAGGTGGTATGTTCGCGGGAAAATTATGGTATGGATTATAAGGAGGGGGTACCCCTGAAGAGGGTTGGTTAGTGTAAAAAGGATATGGTGTACTCGTATTCAGAGGATAACCATTATACATGGTATACGGAGGGTATATCATGGGATGGTTATAGGGTACGGCAGTTTGTGAAGGATACTGATTTCCAGGTTGCCCATTCATGGAGGGATAAAGGTTTGGAGGATAGCTTTGAGCCGGGAACTGGGGATACAGGCCAACGGGAGGGAGATTTCCTCCTGTGTCGACTGAACTTGGGTTACCTCCCACACCAGATGCGTGGGAGGGCTGCAGGGGAACTCCTCCTTCGGTTCTCCCCAGATGTGCTGCGAGCAGTGGAGGTAGATTCACCTCCGTGATTTCTCTTTGTTGACTATTCCCATTAGAGCCTTCGGCAACAGTTCCTTCCCTCCTAGTGGGAGTTCTTTCGGGGACTCCCTCAAAGACCACTGATGTGTGTTATTTTACACATACTTTTGACCTTAGTTTAAGTGTGTTTAAGACCAAAAACTAACGCGAAATGCCAAAGATATCTTGTTTTTGTGTTTGTGATCGTGCAGGGACGGATATTGCATAAATAGCACAAAAGTCAACCAAAAAGCCTAAAACGAGCACGAGATGTGGAAAAGTGTCTAAAAGCCGAGTCAACGATGAAAATTACTCAAGGAAAGCCTGTGATGACAAAGTTATTTCCTAAAGGCTCGAGAAAACGAAAGAGATGCTTAATCGAAGTTCAAAGCTAATTATTACGATAAGCTTCATAAATTCGAGCAAGATATCACTTTTACATCTTTGAAGACTTTTAGAATACACGTCAACACAAGCCTCGAAGTTACAAGAGTTTACATTTAATGTTTAAGACGTTTAGTAGACTTGTAATGTAGTTTATATGTTATTTTCATGACTTGTAAAAGTCTAGGGGGCAAAGCGTACACGAAAGCAAACTTGTAAACCCCCTAGCTTGATAAATATCACTTGGTAGCCTCATTTGTAAGCATTAGATTAGGATTAGGAGTAGGGGTAAGGTAGAGTAGCTTAGCTTATTTTCATGTCTTAAGGTAATTTTTATTAATGCAAAATTTAATTTTCATGTCTTGATTTACTTATTGTCTTTAATCTTTATTGCTTTAATCTTTACAAGTTCTTTCTTAATCTTTACAAGTTTTTATAAATTTTATTTACCACCTTTGCATGGTTTAGTTTTTGAGTCGCATAAAAAAGCTTATGGGTTAAGGCTTTTAAAAGAAGCCGTGGCTTGTTTGCTTATTTTTGAGCTTATTTTAGTGTCTTTACATTTTATTTACCAAGTTTTTATAAGTCTTATTTATTTATTTTTATAAAAATTTTATGTCACGTTAAAAGTTTTTAAGGTCCAGTTTATTTTTTTTAGGGTTTAGTAGCGAGTTTGATTTTTAGGGTTTAATAGCGAGTATTAAATTTTTATACATAGCGAGTATGTAGCCTAATATAGATAGCGAGTATATGGTCAACCAAATAACATAGCGAGTATGTAATATTAGAAAAGACATAGCGAGTATGTAATATTAGAAAACACATAGCGAGTATGACATATTAGCTAGCGAGTATGACAATTTATGTAGCGAGTATGAAATGAATTCAGCTAGCGAGTATGGTTGGCAAGATTCTAGCGAGTATAAGTAGAAAAGTCAACAAAATATGTAGCGAGTTTGTTAAGTCAAATATTTAGGTAGCGAGTTTGTTTTTTATTTTAACCTAGCGAGTATTATTTTTTTACATAGCGAGTTTAGTTTTTATTGTGTCAACTTTATTTTTAGTCCAAGTTTATTTTGAGTCGTGTCTTGTTTTCTATTCTTCTTTTCTTATTTCTTTTTTGAGCCGAGCTAGGCTTTTATTTTCCCTCATCGTTTATCGAGTGAGGCTCTTATTTTCTTAAATCTAAACGTTATGCTGTCGAATTTTCTTTAAAATCTTTTTCGTGTCGTTTACTTATTAAAGTCTTTCGTCTTTTCATTTTTAGTCTTACCTTTTATTTATGNTCGTCTTTTCATTTTTAGTTTCAAACTTTAATTACTTTTAATGTTTTACAAGTCTTTAATTTTCTTTACCGCTTTAAATTTTAATATGAGTCGTGAGTAGTTTTAAAACGTGTTTGCTTAGCGATTCGAGTTTGTGAGTTTAGTAAGAGTGTTAAACGTTTGTGATAAGTAATTGAAAGATTACTTAGACGTGCGAGTAATTATTCGAAGACGAAACCTTTGAACGATTATTTCACTCGTCTTGAGTTAATATCTCTTCAAAAGATTAATTAACAACTAATCTCGAGAAAGGAGAATAACTCGTTGCAAACTTTTACTTCAAGCTTAACGAACTTATTCGCGTCACTTTGCAAACACATTGTCTTTTAATTTCATTTACCGTTTTATTTACTTATCGCTTTCATTTACCGCTTTCTTTAGTCAATTTATTTCATGCAACTTTACTTGCTTTCTTATTTCATGTCGATTTACCGCTTTCCTTTACTTTAATTTGTCGTTGTAGTATAGAGAAACCCAAAACCTTCTTTTAAACCAATTCATCACACATAGCTCACGGTCTTGAGTGACGAGATCCATATTCAACCCTCGTTGGGACAACGATACCTAGTGGTTCTTGCTTTCATAGCTAGTTCTGCGACGATCAATTTTTGGCGCCGCTGCCGGGGAGCGGTTGATAAGATTGAGTTATTCGATCGTTTGAGTAATGTGTTTTGGAGACCCTTCTTTCGAGAAGTTTAAGCTTTTGTAAATATTTTCAAAATATAAAAACACAAAAAGATTTTCTCTTCAAATTTGTTTTCACTTTTGATTTCACTTTTCTAAAATCAAAAATCCAAAAAGATTTTCCATTTCAAAATTAGTTTTCACTTTTAACTTTTCATTTTTCAAAACATAAAATCCAAAAATATTCTCCTATTCTTCATATCATGGCAGGTACACGTTCTATAGAGGAGTTGCTCAGAATTCCTGTACGTCTTGAGAAGGCCATCGTCATTCCACCGGTTCTGGCAGATGAATATCAAATCAACGTCGAGTTACTTGATTTCATTGATCCTTTCTTTGGTTCCGAAAACGATGATCCTTACTCCCACATCAACAGATTTTACCTCATAACCGATACTTTCAGAATTAACCAAGTTCCTGATGATGTGGTGAAGCTAATCTTATTTCCGTTAACGCTTAAAGGAGCAGCTTCGAGATGGCTTGATCGTGAACCTCCAAATTCTATCACAACTTGGGACGACTTAGCGTCAAAATTCTTGAATCGATTCTACCCTCATTCCAAAACGCTTGAAATTCGAAAAGAAATCATTAATTTCCAACAACGTTTTGATGAGTCTTTTGCCGAGGCATGGGAAAGATTCAAAGATCTTATGAGAAAATGCCCACATCATGGTTTTTCTGAATTGTTTCAAATCGACATCTTCTACAACGCTTTAATGCCAAATGATCAAGATTCACTCAATACGGCCGCCGGTGGTAACCTCTATTGTCGAACCACTTACGATGCATTGAAGACTATCGAAAACAAGTCAAGAGCTCGCACGTCTCAGAGCAAACCGGTTGTAAATTCTCCATACCACTTTGAAAAATCTTTTGAAGAACAGGCCCGAAAGGATTCTTTCATAATGGGGGACGAGCATCTTAGTACTATTCCGGCAACGGAATCTGGTGAATTCAATAAACCAAGTGCTGAGAACCTTGTCCCAACCCCAAGAGAGTCCGTGGAAATTTCTAACGGTGATTGTGACTTTGTTCTTGATACTCCCGACTCTTCACAAGAACAAGAACCAGAGACTACAACGGAAGCGGTGGAAACTGCTAGCTCTCAGAGCACACCACTTGTCCCACCTCCGGATTCTCCAAAATGTTCTTCGACACTTGTTTTTGATATTTCTAAGCCGTCAGATCCTTTGGAGCCCGAGCTCAAGGATTCGTTTGACAAATCTTGTGATCGTGTTGAAGTGTTCTCCGAGTCCGACAATGACTATGATTCTTTACCTTTTGAAGACATCGATTATGTCGACGACCTACCTTCTGAGCTCGTCAGCTTAGAAGAGGAGAATGATGAAGATGGCGACAATGAAATCCAAGATGAAGCTCTTCGTGAAAAACTGGCGAAAGTATATCTTCTCATTGCTAAGATCGAAGCATTAAGTGGCAATCCCACTTCTCATCCCGATCTTTCTATCCCAGTCTATGAAGCTTTTTCCTTTGATTCGGAGGAGACGAGTCGTGGCAGTACCACTTCTCTTGCTTTTTCCTCTCCTCCCGAATATGAATCGTTTCAATTTGATTTTGAGAAAGACGTTAGTCTGGGGGGAGGCTTACTTTTTGACAAAATTTTTCCAGCCCTCCCACCCAAGGTTTTTGAAAATGAAGAATTGATCTTAATTGTGATAAAAATCTTTCTTCCATTCTTCACATATGTTGCTGTTTCTCCCATCCGTCATTCCCCCGGGAGTGAGGATGTTGTTTTTGATCCCGGCATCATTGCTTTTCAAGCCGACTGTTTCATTTGCTCCCCCAAGGACAAGTAAATTCGGGGCGAGTCTAAGCTATACGACTCGTTACTAAACAAGCGCTTCGTGGGAGGCACCCCATGCTTATCCATTTATTTCATCTTTATTTACTAATAAGTAACGTGAGGAGGGCGACCTCTTCCAATCTTGTGTTTGCTTGGTTGTTTGTGTATGTGCAGGATTATCGCCAATTCATGATGACTCTCGTGCTCGTGGATCGTCTCATCTCCACTCGAGTCCCATGTCTTGCTGCTGGAATGTAAATCATATATCCAAATCTTTTCGACTAATGGTATCTTTGGCATACTTAATAAACGGCCTTAGATTTATTATTAGGATTACCCTTACCTTGGAAACATTGAGGACAATGTTTACCTTTAGTCTGGGGGGGTGAATCTTCGATTTGATTGACCTAGCACTTTCACCATTGCTGTTTACTTACGCAACCCCGTTTTTCTTCAAAAATTCAAAAAATTGAAGAATTTTGAAAAATTTCAAAGAAAAAAATGAGAAAAAATATAAAAATATACAAAATAGAATAAAAGTTTTGACACCGAGTTTAACTTTCCTACTAGGTAAGAGTGGGAATAAAAATTTTGACTTGATCCGGGCGTGTTGAGCCCTAGCTTGTTCCCTTAACCAATGATGATCACAAAAGCTTTTGCTAGTTTTGTACACAAGGAGCTACTCTTTTGTCGGCTCCCGTACTTGACTTTATATATGCGTGGCTTGATTATCGGCTAAGTATCCGCGGATCTCTTTACTTGAGATTTTAAATTTGCGGAGAACGTGAAATGATAGAGTTTCNCACGACTTCACGACTTCACGACTTCTTCACTACTTCACAACTTCTTCTATACTCCACTACTTATTCATACACCTACATCTTCACAACTAAATGACTTCTCCACACTACTACTTCTTCCCACTACTTCTTACTCACTCATTGACTCACTACTAAGTAAGATCATCTTGATCTACTTATTACATATACATACATAACTCACAACTTCACATCAACACTAACTAGACTCTAATATATCTTTGGCTTTATGATAGGAAGGATTCTTCTCTTGCACTTTGAGTGGTGAAGGATTGGATCACTTGAAAACAAAGACTTATAATCTTATGATCAAAGGATTTAGAAAGATGTTTGGAAAGGATTGGGACTGAAAATTTTTGTGCAAAAGGTTGGGAAAAATTGCAAAAATGAACCAGTATTTATAGGGAATCATTTCTGACAAGAGGAGCGTGCCGGCCCCCTTAAATAGGTGTCGGCCCCCTTAAAATTAAGGGGGCCGCCCTTATA
Source organism: Artemisia annua (assembly GCA_014162995.1). NCBI lineage: Eukaryota > Viridiplantae > Streptophyta > Magnoliopsida > Asterales > Asteraceae > Artemisia > Artemisia annua. The sequence goes on along the minus strand of LBNU01009076.1, from coordinate 100,431 downwards.
ATTAAGGGGGCCGCCCAGACGAAAACGGCAGCTTTCTTGTCTTTTTCTGAGGAAGGTTTATCTAGTGAAATTTTAACTATTTTTGGTTAAAAATTTGAATTCCTATATTTATTTTGAATTAAACATTTTCCTTTAATTACCAAAAGTGTTTATATAATATGTTTATAACATTTTGTAACATTTTCTTTAACTAAAACATTTTCCTTTAATTACCAAAAGTGTTTTTCTAAAATATATAAAATGTTTATAACATTTTTCTTGGCATTGTTCCGTCCTTGCAACTTATCGAAACATACCCCGAATGGCTTAATCCTTCGATTCGCGAATTCCCTCTTGGTAACTAGATCACTGATGATTAGTTTTACGCCATAGAAAGTTTTAGGAGGCTAGCCAGAGCCTTCGATTATGTAGGTTTCGATCAGACTCGAAGGGCGATCCTTCAAGCTAATCGGAGGGTACATCATCAAGAAACATATAAGATCGTGATATATCATGTTTTATTGTCTCTGAATTCCATCTTGATTCGAACTAGGGGAGGAAGAAATGAGGCCATAGGTGTAGGAATTGACCGAGAGTCTCATATTCAATTAGTGTAAGCCAATGGTAGCTAGTATTAAGATGGATTCTGCCAACGTGTGCCTCCTCATGAAGAAGTGCGCATGCGAGTACATTAAGGAACCATTTTCCCACTAGACAATAAACATATGGGTCTTATAAAGAGTATACTCTTGTCTTAATTTTTTATGAGGCACAATTAATCTTGCTAATTGCACAACACCTTAACGCAATATTGCTAAACATTTTAAGTAGTACTACTTTTTATTCTTAATGTACATCTTTACTAGCATATTGCTTTACATGGTTAAAATACAATTAAATAGATATCATTAATTAATGTTCGGTTACACAATTTTAAATTCACATTAAATTATAATAAGTTATTTCTTTTAGTAAAACCGGAACCATTTAAAGATGATATGTGTAAATTCTGTTATTGGGGTGATGAAAGAGATAGCTCGAGATGGTGAATGTTGAAGTAAAATGTTGCGTTTACTCCGGACAAGCAGATTGAACCCTTCGGACTCTACTTGGTCCTTCGGGTTACCTTCGGTTTGGGTGAGTAAGCTTATTATCCTTCGGGTATCTGCAAAACAGACACGTCCATTAGTCTCGCCCCGGGTTTTATCCTAGGACCAACCTCCGGCGTGAGAGTAAGTATATGGTTCTAGAGCGATAAAGTATATGTGAAAGTCTAGAGAGAGAGAGTTAATTAGTTACCATGAAATGAAGATTTGTTCTCTTTATATAGGCGTGTAGCCCTTGTCCTTGCCGACCAATTGCACGTATTTCTCGGGTTAGTGTTTGTTCGTATATATTTACTCCATTATAACGTAATTTGTGTACTAATTGTACTTTGGTTTGCATTGTTATCGCATATCCGGACGGCTGAGTGATCAGGAGGGGCGAAACCGTCCGGATGTTGAGACCGTCCGGCCCTGGGAGTCGTCCGGGGTGCATGTCCTCCGGACACATACGCCAACATGTCCCCCACAGTATCATAGTATTGGTTATGCCAATAGTATGATACTTAAAGGTTGTGGCTTCTTCCTTCTAGAAATTATGTATCCGAAGGGCGCACCATGGTTTTGTCGTTTATTCGTAAAGTGTCCTGATCTTTTCGGAGGTTAGGTATTCGGAGGATATGTTATGGTTTTGTCTCTTATGCATAAGGTGCCAAACGTGATTAATAAGTCGTTTTGAGGAACGCCGTCATTTTTTACTGCGTTCTCCAGATTTTGACACGTGTGCGTGTCTTTGGGTTGTGCGGCTTGGATGGTGACACGTCAGCCCTTTGTACGACACACCGTTTCATGCTCCCTTCTCTGTGCCTATAAATAGTGACCCTCCTCTCATTTTTTACCACTGTAATTTTGTTTCTCTGATATATTCTCTGTGTTTTTTCGTCCGAACGGTATTACTAGCGATTTTCGTCCGCACGGTATTATTAGTGATTTTCGTCCGCACTGTTTTTCGAGCGATTTTCCTAGCACCTTCCGCACGCTTCGTTCTTGTTGTTAGAGGTATGTTTCGTATGTGTTGTCCCTCTTTGATTAGTGTTTGTTTATTTGGCTATACCCTCCCTCTATATTTCTACAATATGTATGAGTCTTCGGTATCGGCCGGTCCGGGGGATGCTTCCGCGAGGGACGATCATTCGGTAAAGTTTGATATACACTTGAGGATCTCTAGAACGCCTCAAGTAGATGTACGTGCACTTGTTGAGGCTTTCGGTATTCCAGAGGACCTGAACCCTCGGCCTCCTCTGAGTGGTCTGACGATGGATCTCCTTCCAGAGGATGCCATAGGTTTATACGTGCAGTACTTTTTCGAAGGGGGTGTTAGTGTTCCTTTTTCTATGTTTCTTTTGGATGTGGTTAGATATTTCAAGGTTCACATTTCCCAGCTAGTGCCTCTTGGTATGCACCGCGTGACCCTTTTTGAAGTATACAGTCGAAGTCTTCACATCCCTCCGACTACCTCCCTATTCAGGGTATTTTATAAGTTGAGTAAGCATTGCAGTTGGTTTTCCTTCGAGAAACGGGCAGGGAGGAATAGGAAGGTCTGTTTCGGTGAATTTCCATCATGTTTGAAGGGGTGGAAGCAAGAGTTTTTCCTTATTGATAGGCGTGCCATCCCTTTTGCCATGCCTTGGAGACACCATCATTCGGATGTTTCGGACCCCTTTCCAAAACAAAGTGAGTACAATGCTTTGCATGTCGAGGCATTGGCCGAAACAGTCATTGAGCCCTTTCAGATTCCCCATGAGTTCTTATACATGCTGGGTCTTACCTCTCGCTGGGAGCATCCAGGTTACCGGGCGGCATTGAGGGATCAAGAGGGGAGGGGTATAGCCTCTGTCTTGACTTTCATTAGTGTATTGGTTTCTTTTCCTTCTTCTTTTCTCTTATTATTTTTGTTTGTTGATTGATCAATCGTTCTTGTTTGCAGGTATAACTATGTCAGACTATTTGAAGAAACCATCTATCTGCAAGGTTGCCAGCGTGATGAGGGGTGATAAGTTTCCGGAGGCGCACGTCCGTGAAACACATGTTACTCAACCATTGGCGTCAAACGCCGAAGTTCCGAAGAAAGGTGAAGAGTTAAGGAAGGTGGAAGTTGCCAATGACAGGGTGCTGTTGGCTAAAGAGAAGAAGAAGGAGCAAGCTGTTAAAACCGGTCCGAAGAAACCTTTGGGTGGAGGTTCCAAACCACAGTCTTAAAACAAAAGAGCCGGGGAAGACCTATCCACCCGCGTCCAAAAGAGGAGCAGGCCAGGTGTTAACGTTCCGGTTGTTGAGTTAGATTCGACGGAGGAGATCCCTACCCCTACTCCCATTCGCTCTGTGTATCCGACGGGTCAATCTTCCGTTGGCGAAGGAGGGAGTAATGTGGCAGGAGGTGTTGATGTTGGTAAGGGCGTGTTACATGTTTTTATTTATACTTTCGTCCATTGCCATTCGTTTACATCTTTCTTGGTTTTTCAGGTGGTTTGAAGGCTGCCCCTTCTCGTCAGGGCAAGCAAGTGGCCGAAGAAGAGGATGTTGATATTGAGTCTGACTCGTCTGATGAGGCGTTCATTCCGGAGTGGTCTACTAAGAGGGGAACTCAGATGAATAATTCAACTGCATGCCGAGAGCTGATGATTCATTTGGCTCCGCCTGGTGAAGAGAAATATCTTGATGCTCATGACGATCACGAGGCCATTCAGCGATCCTGGCTTTTATTGGGAAAGAGTTCTACAGCTTTTGCGGACCTTCTTTTCCGTTTCGAAAGCACCAGGAAGGACTACTTGAAGATGTCTACCGTTCATAAGGATTGCGATCGTAAGGCCAAGGATGAGTTAAAGAAATTTCAGGAGGTCCAGGGGGAGCTGGAAAAGTTGAAAGCTGATCACGCCGGTTGCGCTGCTGGAGAGCCTGAGGAGTTTAAGAGGTTAAAGGTTGAGCACTCCGGTTGTTCAGCCAAAGAGCTTAATTTGACGAGGAGGATAAAAGATCTGGAGAAAGAGAAGGAGGAGTGGAGGAAGGTGTCAAGTGATCAGGCTGAGAAGATCAAGTCCTTAGAGGCCGAACTGCAGAAGACTCGTTTGGCACTTAGTGATGAGGAAATGGAGTGTCAGGAGCTCCGTAAGGCCAACACAGATCTGGCCATCCGAATGGGAAACACCAAGGTGGACCGCAACAAGGTTGTTAATGAATTCAACCCCGAGATGGTCCGTCGGTTGTTGAACAGTCATGAGTATAAACAGGCTTTGGCGGAGCCTTTCAATTTGTATTCTCAGTCTGGTTTTTGGATGGGGTTGCTTTGGGAAGGGAACCGGAAGACGTGGCGAAGCTATTAGAAAAAGTGGATGATCTTGACCTTGAAGCCGGAAAGAAATATGCTCCTTTGTATGACCAACTTTTTGTCAAGAACTATCCGTATGTTGAGAAGATTCGCAGAACTTGCTACCGGTCGTTCAAAGAGCTGATGGAGATTTCCCCGACCCAGCACCTTCCGAACCAACCATTGTCAACCGTACTGAAGCTTCAGGTATGGGCTCCCACGCGGAGGCGGCTGCCGGAACATCAGGATCCACCGATCAGGCTGACAGGGGAGGTCCCTTCGCTGAGAATACTTCTCCCAAAGACTCTGCTGCTCATGACACTGTTCCCCCCCATTCTTGAAGATCAAATTATAGGATTCTCATGCCTCCATTTAGACTATGGGTTAAGGTATCGTGAATTCTATGTGAAGCTTTTTATCACCACTTTAGTTTTTACAGGTTACTAGTTGTTGAAATACGAATGCCTCCATTTAGACTATGGGCTTAGGCATTTCGGATTTCCTGTGAAGCTCTTTTCAATTACTTAGGACATATATTTTTTGTAACATCGATATGATGTACGGATCCGGAGGTTTACATGTTACGGGGTAAACTATTCCGGATTCCTAGTGAAGTCAGTTGTTATTATTTTTTGTTTTTTTTTTGTTTTGGGGCCGCTTGGTCGCCATGCTCTGTAATGGGTCTACTTTGAATGAATGAATGAATAATTTTGTCTCATTTTTCTGCAATACTGATAGTTATTTGTCAGTTGCTCCTTCCCGTTGTCCGAATGGTTTATCGGATTTGGCTATTGACTCATTTGTGCACTTCTTTTGGTTGTGAATGTATATACAAGTTTTTTTAGGCTTTATCTAGTTTTAATATGTTAATTCTCCGAGGGGTATGAGTCATTCGAATAGCCTGCGCCGCTTGGCATTTGGCCTTGATTGCGTGTCGATTACCTCCCCCCCCCTTTTTTTCAGGGTTTCAGTTGTTTAGGTCTTTTTATATCATTTGGCACCTGGCCGTAGATGTTTAATGGTTACCCCTTCGGATTTTAGGCCATTCAGAGAACATGTCATTTGGCAATTGGCCTTGGTGATTATGTTTTGCCCACTCGGGGTTTGGTTCGTTTGGGCAACATGTGCCGCTAGGCTCATGGCCTTAGTGATCATTTATTANGCATGTGCCGCTAGGCGCATGACCTTATTGATTACTTATTACCCACTTGGGGTTTGATTCATTCGGGCAGCCTGTGTCGCTAGGCGCATGGCCTTAGTGATTACTTATTAGTGGTTTTCACAATGTAATTCGGCAAAAGAGTAACTTTCATTAGGAAATAAGGGGTGGCCTTCGTGGGCCTTACAATGTGCCTTTCGGCTACTAAATAAAACATTTCTTAAGGTTCATTGCGTGCTAGGTTCGAGGTACTTCTACATCGTCCATGGTCTGGAGCTTGTAGGTGCCGTGCTGATAAGCTTCCACAATCCGATAGGGACCTTCCCAGTTTGGTCCTAGCTTCCCCTGATCTTCCACTCTGCTAGCTTCGTTTTTCCGGTACACAAAGTCGCCTACTTTGAATGATTCTGGACGTACCCTTCAGTTATAATATTGTTCCACCTTCTTTTTGTACTTTGCTTCCCTTATTGCCGCCATTCCCTTCGTTCTTGTAGCAGATCCAGGTTTAGGTTAATCTCATCATCATTGTTTTCGGGGTTTGCCATCATGGTACGGAAGGTAGGCATGCCAATTTCAGCCGGAATGACTGCCTCACTTCCGTATGTTAGGCTGAAGGGAGTTTCTCCGTTACTGGTTTTCAGGGTGGTGCGGAACGCCCATAAAACATTCGGTAACTCGTCGACCCATCAGGCCCTTTCCCTGCCTAGCCTTGATTTGAATCCCTTCATTAGACTCTTGTTAGCTCTTTCTACCAATCCGTTGGCTTGGGGGTGAGCTACGGCTGTATTGATTTGAGTGATGTTCAGTCTTTCACACCAACTTTTGAATGGATCGCCTATGAAGTTACTTCCGTTGTCCATGACTATGATCTTGGGTAATCCGAATCGACAGACAATGTTATCCCATACGAATTTCTTTACTTCTTTGCCGGTGGTTTTAGCCAGTGGTTTTGCCTCCATCCATTTGGTGAAGTAGTCTATTGCCACGATGACATACTTAACCTTTCCTGGTGCTTCGAGTAAAGGTCCTAGCACGTCCATTGCCCACTGGAAAAATGGCCATGGTGCCATCACGGATGTCAACACAGTTTTTGGCAATTTAGGAACCAGAGCATGTATTTGGCATGAATCACATTTTTGGATTACCTCCCTCGTATCTTGGTGCATAGTCGGCCAATAGTAGCCTTGCCTCATAAGCTTGGCTACAACGGATCGTGGTCCGGAATGCATTCCACATGCCCCTTCGTGTACTTCTCGGATCACATTGTTAGCTTGGAGGGGTCCTACGCACCTTAGCATTGGACCCAGGTATGACCTTTTGAACAGCACATCATCAATCAAAGTATAGTGGCTTATCTTCATCCGAAGGGCTCGGGCTTCATTCTGATCTTCCGGCTAGACTCCTTCCTTCAGACAACGGAGGATGGGCGACATCCAATTCTCCTCCTCTTCTTCTACTATTGCGTTAATTGTTTCTTCCTCAGTGGACGGTTTTTCCAATACTTCTACCAATATTTCTTTTGTTAGATGATTAAATGCCACGGACGCCAGTTTGCTTAGTACGCCGGCTTTTTGGTTCTGTGCTCTTGGGATATTTTTTTATTTTAAAGTGGTCGAAGCAGGTGATGTATTCTTTGGCCTTTGCAAGATATTTTGTCATGCTCTCCGTATATGCCGTGAAATCTCCGTTGATATGATTTGCTACTAAATTTGAGTCCACTCGAACGTCCAAAGCCTTTATTTGCATGCTTCTTGCAATTCTCAGTCCGGCCAGTAGTGCTTCATATTCTGCCCCGTTGTTAGTGGCGTCAAAGTTCAACCGGAGGGCGTAAGTATACTCTTCTTTGTCTGGACTGATTAGCACCAATCCTGCTCTGACACCTTTTTTGCTGGATGCTCCGTCCGTATAGAGTATCCATTCTTTGGGTTGAGATATATCATATATCTCCCTGCCCTTCCTTTTCGGATCCCAATCGTTCTGACCAACGGGTATCTCGTTGATGAAGTCAGCTAAAACTTGTCCCTTAACCGCGTTTCTTGGCAAATATGCAATATTATAAGCTCCTAACTCCACCGTGTATTTGGCTAATCGTCCGGAAGCCTCTGCCTTGTTCAGTATTTGCTTGATGGGTTGGTCCGTAATGACCTTGATGGGATGAGCCACAAAGTATCGTCTCAACCTTCTTGACAAGTGTAATAAAGCTAAGGCTAACTTTTCCACCGGAGCATATCTTGTTTCGGCTTCATGCAGCGTTCGGCTTACATAATGTACCGGATCTTGTCGTCCTTCCCTTTCTACCAACATCACCCCACTTATTGCTTCTTTGGCCGCCGCTAGGTATAAGTATAGATCTTCTTTCGGTTTTGGTGTTGTTAGACAAGGGAGCTCTAGGATTAATTTTTTCATTTCTTGAAAAGCCGCTTCGGCTGCCTCTGTCCATCGGTACTCGTCCTTGTTTTCTTTAGTGATGTTCTTTAATGTTTCAAAGAAGGGTAACGACCTTTCGGCTCATTTGGATAAAAAACGGTTAAGGGCAGCGAGCTTACCACTCAGGCTTTGCATTTCTTTGAGTGACTTTGGTGATTGCATATCGGCTATTGCTCTAGTTTTCTTGGGGTTTGGTATGTGTTAATTTACACATACCTTTGACCTAATAAAACCCGACAAATAAGGCCAAAAACTAACCTAAAATACCAAATATTTGTTGTTTTTGTGTTTTTGTGTTTTTGAATGTGCAGGTAAGGATATGTGTGAAATGGACAAAACCAAGCTAAAAACGACAACACGGGCACGAGATATGGAAAGAGTGTTAAAGAGCCGAGACCGGAGAAGCATTTTTCAAAGAAAGATTATATTTGAGCCTAAAATGACAACATCAATCCCTGAAGATAATCAAGTTGTCAAATTCAGTCCTTGGAAATATCTTTCAAAGATGGCAGTAATAGTCCTTGGAATTTCAGAAACTACAATTTTGGTCCTTGCAATTTTCACCTAAAACTATACCTTAATAACCTTAAACCATTACTACATTTAACTAAATCATAAACCCAAAACCAATCCACCCAATCAACAAACCAGACCCCTTTCATTAATAAAAACCCAAGGCCCAATCTCTTTTACAACTCCACCAATAATCCCACACCCATACCCGTTATCCACTAGGTCAAAAAGTCAATGAAGTCAGTAAACAATAAAAAAGGGAGGAACGCGCCTATTACTGTTTATCTTCCTCAATTGGTTTACCCTGCTCCCACCTCATTTTCACCAAGATCCTTAGTACGAGGTTGCCTCCTTCTAGAAGCCTGACACGTTGTCAGAGGATGTTGTCATAATTTCCCCAACGTGGCAGAATCTAGCTCAATGATTGGACAAGCTAACGTGGCAAGGAGATAAGGATTTATCCAAAGGCTAAGATATGATGGGATGACGACATACTGATTGTGTGGACGAGATTAGAGTTCCTGAAGCTTCTGGAAAACCCTAAGAGACCTCAAGCTCAGCTATAAATAGAGCCACTCACCTCACAATTCGACTCATTAGGAGTAGGGGTAATTTAGCTTAGTGTAGCTTTTAGGTAGAAGCTTATTTGTAGTTTAATCTAATCTCTGTCTTTTTAAAGTTTTGTAATTCAAATTTCTAGTTTAATGCAATCTCAGTTTTTCCATTTAAATTGCCTTGTCTAAATTTACTTCAAGCTCTCAAATAGTTGTTCAATCTGTTTTAAGCTTTCTTTCACTGCTCCATTAAGCTCAAGTAAGCTCTTATAGCTTATTGTGAGTCTGTTGTTTTATAAACTGTTTTAATTTCTCCAAAACCATAAAAAGTCAAATAGTCAAAGTGCTTATTTTTCTGCTTATGAGTGCTTATTTTTCTGTTTTTATGAGCTATTATTAGTTTAAAACTACTTTTACTTTCATTTTCAGATTTACCTTTTGTTTTCTTTTAAAACTTTTCTAAAATCATAAAAATTAGCTTAGTCTACATTAGTTTATTTCAGTGCTTTTTGTTTAAGATACTGGTACTTTTCATACTTTAACATAGCTTAGCAAATAGTTTTTAATTAAAATCCCAGCTTAATTAAATCTTTTCCTTCATAAAAATCCTTTTTCAGTACTATAAAGGGGTGTTTGGGTTAAGTAGCTTCTTAGTGTTCCTGTAGTTTTAAGTCATATTATCAATTTGCAACAGCTCTATTTTGGTTAAGTTAGTAGTTTTCAACTCAGTTTTAGCTTTATTACATAGTTTCTTAGGTTTTGATTTGATTTTCCAAAATTTGAGGTTTAAAATTTTTCTACACAGTTAGGTTTGATATAATCTGATCTAGTGGTTTGTGGTGACTTTGTTTGCTCCCACCTCTACATGGGTTTCTAGTTCTTGACTTATGGTTTTAGATACAAGCAAATTTTGAACCAGTTTCTACCCATTTAGACCCAACTGTGTCAACAGCCTAATAGCTCATCTCAGCTTTTATCATTGTCACTTTTTGGCTTATCCATCTATCCAAACTTCATAATTTTTTCTTTCTTACATTCCTTTCCAGCTTAACTTATTAGATTTACAGCTTATATGTCCTAGTTTAGTCATCTAGATGCCTTAAACTTAGCTTAAACCCACCATAGTAGACTATTTTCAAATAAATTCATTAAGCTGCATATGTTCTTATCTGTCAGTTTCTAGAGCCCTTTGTCCCAACCTAAATCTTTTCTATAATCCCCCAAATTAGTTTTAGGAGTAGTATCCTAGGTTTAGTTTATCTGTCAGTGCTTAATTTGGTTTTTGCTTATTATTTAACAGCTTGTTTAGGTCCTCAAAGTCAGCCCCTTAACCTGTAATTGCACCAGCAGCCTTTAGTCTTAGATTTGCTTATACTTGCTTTGTAGGCTTATATTATTGATTATCTCTGTCCCCTTTAGTTTATTTAGGTTCCCCTTAGTTAGCCCTAGCTTTATGTTCCATTAGTCTAGCTTTTTTTAGATTCTTTTAATGTTTTTTTTTTTTTTAAGATTTCTAGCAACCCTTTTGTAGCTTATATGAGTAAACTGCTATCTATTTCCCTTTTTATTTTGCTTATCTGTTCAGTTTTATAAAATGCTTTAGTTATAAAAAAATGTTGGTTTTCACGTTTTTGATCTTTTTGTTAAATAAAATTGCAAAAATAAAATAACTTTTCAAAAAGAGGTGCACCAGGTTCGAACCTGGGACCTCCTGGCAAACCACAGTACCACACCTCACACTCTCATCATTTAGCCAACTGCACCCTGGGATTTATCTCATGGGTGTTACATAGTTATTTCTTTTAATAGCAAATTTTCCTTTAATACCTTATAAGCCTTTCTACCTGTTAAGCTCTTTTCAAGCTTATTTAAAAAGTTTTTTTTCAGTTTTCAGAATCTTCCCATGTTTCTGTTATATAAATAGACTTTTAGGAAAAATTTCATAATTATTGCTTTTCGTTTACTATTTTTAAATATTTATTTTCTTATTTTTAGTTTTTTAATCATTTTAATTAAATAAAAAGTCAAATTAATAAAATTCTTTTTCCTAAAAATTTCTTTAGTCATTTATAATGTAGGAAGATTATTTTCATGCCCGTAGGATTAAGATTTCTTATATTTCACTTTTTATTTTGCGTTATTACGTTTATTTTAATTATTAAATTCCCATTTTTAGTTTATATTTGCGTTTTAGGTATCCCTTTGCCCCTTTACTTATTCCCTTAGTTTTATTGATTGTTTTTACTTGTTATTTTATATCCGTAGCTTAGAAATCCCTAATATTCACTTTTATCCCTATTCATTTCACGTTTTCACGATCACGAACCGACTACTCGACTTCAACCTTCATTGGGACTACGACCGGGGAAATACTTTCACGAGTGTTTCTTTGGAAATCAAATACTACATCGGGGTTCGCTCTAATTCCTTCCGAAGTTACCATGTATCCGAGGAACTTTCCCTCTTCGACTTCGAAAGAGCACTTTTTCGGATTCAACTTCATGTTGATCCTTCGGAGATTGTCGAATGTTTCTGTAATGTCGGCTAATAGACTCATCTCCGTTTTGCTTTTGATTACCATATCGTCTACATAGGCTTCCAAGTTTCGGCTGATTTGTGATCGGAAGGCCGTATCTACCAATCTTTGGTAGGTTGCCCCGGCGTTCTTTAGTCCGAACGGCATTTTGGTGTAGCAGTACGTTCCGTGTTCAGTGTAGAAAGCTGTCTTTTCTTTGTCTTCTTTGGCCATCTCAACTTGGTGGTACCCCTTGTTGGCATCGAGGAAGCACTTATATCGGAATCCCATGACTGATTCAATTTTCCAATCAATTTCAGGTAACGGGTAGTAGTCTTTTAGACAAGATGAATTGAGGTTCTTGAAGTCGATGCAGATTCTCCAGCTATCGTCCGGCTTTTTCACTAGCACTGGGTTTGAAATCCATGTCGGATACCGTACGGGCATGATGATTCCAGCTTTTAGCTATTCTTCCACATCTTTATTTATGGCTTGATTCTTTTCTTCCGAGAATATCCTTTTCTTTTGAGCAATTGGTCTGTCTTGGGCGTTTACATTGAGCCTGTGTTCGGCGATCCATCGGGGTATGCCAGTCATGTCCGATGGTTCCCAAGCGAAGATATCTTGGCTATTTTTGAGCAATGTTATCAGCTGTCTCCTGCCTTCCCTAGAGAAATTCCTCCCTATTGTTACCAGCTGGTCCGGATATGCCGGATGAACCAACATTTCTTCGGTTTTTGCATCTTGTCCTTCTGCCACAGTTGCGGCCGGAGGTGCTTTAACTTCAGTTTCCCTTTCCAAGAAAAATTTTTCTTCCAACTTCCGGCATTCTGAAACGATGACCGCCCGGGTGACTAAAGTAGCTATTCCTCTCGGTGTTGGGAACTTCATCATAGAATGTATTGTCGATGGGATGGCCCTCAGTTTTTTGATTCCAGATCGTCCCAATATAATGTTGTAAGGGGAGGGGATCTTACCACTACAAACCTCATGGTTGTCTATCGGTATAGCCCCTCGCTTCCTAAACATACTTCCAATTCGATTTTATCCAGCGGCTTAATAGCTTCTCCGGCGAATCCAACCAAAGGTGTGTTTGTTTTTGTTAAACGAGATCGGATGGAGGAGTTGAGATTTTCAAAACAGTGTTCGTACATTACTTCCACTGAAGCACCCTGATCGACATACACTCTTCGGACTGTATATCCTTCCACTTCTGCTTCAACGATCAAAGGTTCATCAGAGACATCACCGGGTAGTATTGGGGGAAAACTTATGGGCGCATTCATCCATTCGTCTTCTTGATCAATGACTTTGCGTTTTCGTCCACTCTCATAGTGTCAAACCATATTGATGATTCGTCCTTTGTTGGTTTGGTTATTTCCTCGCGGATGGGCTCTATCTCTTTGCCGGACATCTCTTGTGGAAAAGTAGAAGGGGGGTTGAATAGTTTACCGCTTTTTAACTTGTTAATCTTTGAAAAGTTTTACGTGTAATTAACGATTCTATGTAATTATCAATAATTAATAAGCGAGTATAAAGATAGAAACGATCAAACCACAACACGATTGTTTATCGTGGTTCGGCTACAAGGACTCTTTTTCCTTGCCCTACATCCACGCCCTGAGTTTCCAACTCGAGAGTTTCAAGCACTAGTCAACAAGCTCCTTTCACCGGCGGAGAAAACCTTACACGTCGCTTACACAAGATTTCCGACACAAAGCTAGATGTCGAGTTCTTTTACAAGGGTACAACCACTCCCGTCACACTATGTATTTTAAGGCCTAAAATACTAACCGATCACTCTTGAATATACACAATCAAATGAAGTATAAACTACCCTAAGTTTATACTAAGCTAAGCTAACAAGTCTTGCAACTTTGAGTTGAATACTTGTAACTTCTTGGATGAACTTGTGGACTTCCTTTCTACATAAGACAATCACACAAGTAAGTTGCTACTGAGTTAGATGAGAATAATGTGTAAAATATGACTCTAAGTGATGGGTGATTTCTTGCAAGTGGTTTGGTATTTATACCCGAACAAACCATCAGTATGGCGGATACGGCGGAAGCAAAGAACGGGTTCCGCCCGTATACCCCCAGGGTTCCGCCAGATCTGACAGTCAAAGCTTACAAGAAAATCTTTCCATATCAAGCAATGTCACATCAAGTTACTTCTAGTCAAACACACAAAGTTGGAATACTTCCAAAGTGTGTAAGAAGTCCTATGGAGAGTCAAACACTCAACTTTTCCATAAATGCATATGATGTGATGTTTATACTTTCTATATTAAGAAATATAACAATGTTATGATTAATATGAAGTATAAAGTCTAGTTGTATAAGACTTAAAAAACTAAAATGATGTTTTACCATAAACTAAAGTTTACACTTTGTCATTAACAAAACTTAGCAAAGATCGTAAAATATAAATAACGTTTTTAGGCGATATTTGTATTAACAAGGTCAAATTGTAATCTTTCAGATAAAGCAGGGACAACATCGAGATGAAAGGGGTAAATTACATCATTAAACCATAAGTTGAAATGAACTCTCTGTAAGTTTCTCTAGCAAATTACTCCCTTCAATTTTACCCTCCATCAATTTATTACTATTTTGTTTAAAGTTTGTAATAATAATTTCAAGTAAATGTAATGTAGTAGTCTCGATCAAATTTTCCTATTTATTTTTCGTAATACCCGAAATAGAAACTTCAACAATGTGACTCAGGGAGTAACAAACTACACCGATTTGTTATACATACCCTCACAACCACTCGAACATACAATCACACAAAACGATCACCGACAAATAATAAAATAACAAGAGAGATAGAAGAAATAGCAACCACCAAACAACCAATACCCAACATCACACCAACAGCCACCTCACCATCCACCAACAATCCCTAGATTAGGATCTAAACCCGACCCGGTACTCGACACGTGACATTTTTTCAACTTCTTCACCGTTGTAACAACTATCATTTGCATTACGTTAATGTCATTTCAGCCGTTAGATCATTCGCAAATGAATACGATGTATGCCACGTGTCATTTATAATTTACTTCTTTTTTGGGTAAAGGGTTACCCCGGTAAAGTATATAATTTACTTTTTAGTTATTTCATTTCTGTACATATTGACAGTGATATATTTATTGTAGATATTTGATGGAATATTTCGGTGTTACGCAGTTGTGATTGCAGTTTTGATCATTGTTGCTGAGACTGAGTGGGGGTTTATTATCAAGTTCTGGAAGGTTTTTGTGATTGCGGGTTTGTCTTGTAAAACTAAAACTAAAACAATAGTTGTAACCCAAAATATTTGGATGCAGTACATTTTATAAAAATCAAGACTTTTTACTATATTTTACACCACGTTAACTAGATCCATGTAATTTTTAAGAGCTCCTAAAAACTGCCCTAAGTTCGCCCCTAAATTACACTCATCCAAACATATCAACATATTAGTCCTTCACATGCATATATAAATACAATACATAAATGCTTTATCAGCTTGTTCAATTTCTTGTAACACCCATTTCAAATGCTATTCAAGCATGGTTGATTAGCTTTTAAAGAGTGAAAAACTCACCCAAACCCTAACAAGATTAAAAAATTAAGGTTAAATCAAGTCAAGTTACCTAAGTTCAAGTAAAAATGATACCCCTGATTACATTCAATATATGTAATTATGTAGTTTGTTTTCTCAAACCCTATTAGCGTGTGTGTTTGGATTCAAGCTTATGTGAGGTTATTAGTACTTGAGTTTTAAAAATGAACTAACTTATAAACTCAGATTTTTTTGACACATGAGCTTTTTATAAGCTCAATTTAATAGAAAATTAGCTTAGAGGTTGTATTTAGTTAAACTATTTAAATATCTTTTAAAATATTATGCGTAGCACAAAAAAGCTTATAATATATATTAATATAATAATTTTATGTATATAAGTATATAATTTTACAATAAAATGTCATTGCAATAACTAATTCATCAAACATATACTAAAAATAACTCAAATAATAAACCTTATAATAAGCACTCTATAGCTAATCTTAAGTCGAGTAACTACAACATCCAAATTGAAAGGAAAAATTACATACTAGAGGAAAAAAAAAAAAAAAAAAAAAAGAACGAAAATAATTTAATTAATTTTGAAATAAAATGTTTTCTCCTGATATTAAAAGTGTGTTTGTTGACACTAGCCATTACAGTTTAATTTATAAAAGTGTTTGGTAGAGTACTTTTAACTGTAATTTTAATATGTAAAATAACGTAATGTTATCTTATTAAAAAAGCATTAAAAAACTAATATTTTTTATAATTTCATAAATGATATATGCTTCCTTGAAAACGAGTTTTGTAATAATAACGTAAATGCTAAACGCTAATTCCTCTAAAATTTCTAAAATGCTTTCTACCGACACACCAAGCCACAAAAATAATTATTCCGCATGTCGACCAGTTTAACTATAACTTCCTGTAACAAACTACACCAATCTGTTACACACTCTCACACCCACTCACACACACACACACAAACCCAAACACGATCACCGGAAAATAACAATAAAAATGTCAAGAGACATAGAAGAAATAGCAACATCACACCAACCACAACCCGACACCACACCCCCACCCACCTCACCAAACCCTAGAGTCCGACCCAAAACCGACCCCATACTCGTCACCTGTCGTTTTTTCAGCTTCTTCACCGTTCTAGCAGCTATCCTTTGCATTATCGTTAACGTCCTTTCTGCCGTTCGATCATTCGCTAATGGCTACGATGTATGCCACGTGTCACTTTGTTTATTTACTTTACTTTCTAGTTACTAGTATTTCATTGGGTTAATTGCTTAAAAATATATCATACTTGTCACTTTTTGTTACTGTGTTATTGTGCGTAATGAGCTTTCAAATTTCGATTATTGTGTATATTTTGTGACTATTCTGCCATTTCAAAATTTGAAAAAAGTAAGGGTAAGATGGTCACAAAATACACACAATAATCGAAATTTGAAAGTTCAGCACACACATTTAAAAAAATGGCAAGTATAATACATTTTTAAGCAATTAACCCTATTTCATTTTTGTACATATTGATAGTGATGTGTTGATGATTTGTTGTAGATATTTGATGGGATATTTCGGTGTTACGCGGTTTTGATTGCGGTTTTCATCATTGTTGCTGAGACTGAGTGGGAGTTTATTATGAAGTTCTCGAAGGTTGTTATTGTTTACTTGTTTCTATTGTGTTCTGTGTAATTTGCCCGTACGGATGATTTATAGTACGTTTATTGCGTTATTTGATGAAAATTTAGTGTAGGAGATATTGGATTGTAATGGATAAATAGGAATCGGATAGAGTGTGATGCTATTGAGAGGGTGTTTGTTTAAGCTTATATACGGGCTTATGAGCTTATTTGATTTGGGCTTATATTTCATAAGCTTCAGTTTTCCGGTTTATTTGAAGACTTGTGGCCAGACTTATATACTCAATTTTCCGGCTTATTTGGAGACTTGTGGCCGGACTTATATAAGTTTATTATGAAATAATAAACTTATATAAACCCACAAGTCTTCAAATAAGCCGGAAAACTGAAGCTTAGATGCGTAGGATTTGGTTTTGACTAGATAGAGTGTTCTTCGTACGGTGAATGGTCTGTGATGAAGAGGCGTGTCCGATGTTACGATTTTGTTATCGCAAGAATGTGCATATGAAGCTGTTTAAGATGTGTACCAGGATTTACGTAAACTATGCTAGTTTGAATTTTTTAGTGTCTGAAATGAGATAAATGTCGAACTGAAAGGATATTCAAGATTCAAGAACAGAATCTGATTAAGTTGTTTTGTAAGTTCTTATCCAATGCTAGTTCTCAGTTAACAGAAGAGGTCACCTCGTTTGAAACCTGTTTTAATTATGCTTCCAGTCCTTCTCATGTTACTATAAGGGTCTAGAATCAGTAGATGAATATTAGAGCTCTAATATACTTGTGTAAGTATCAGATTTTTTTCTTTGTTGCAACAAATATTGTACATTTTTGCGGTAGCATGTTGCATTTTGCAATGGAAGATTAATACGTAATAGTACTTTTATGAAGAAACTTAGAGATATGACAGAGTTATTGATAGAACGATTTAAAGGTAAACAGAGAACAGAAACCTGATAAAATAGGGCTAGTAATATATACATAAATACATATTGGTGGCATTTGAACGTCCTAGATGAGTAGGATGTGTTTAAGGTTAGATAGAGTGTTCTTATATTGCTTCTGAGGATATATCGTCGATGATGAAGAGGGGTGTCTAGTGTTACCATTGTATTGTCGGAAGTATCTGCATGCAAAGCTGTTCGAGAGTTTGTGTAGGATTTACTTGAGTCATACACACTTTGTATACTTCTCTTGGAAGTTTTAAGTGTTTGAAATGGGACTCTTGATGAACAAATGAATTAGAAAAGAATAGAACCGAATATCTGATTAAGTTATTTTTGGAGGCATCGGTGATATAGGTGGCTATGGTGTAGGCTTTCGAAGTCATGTTCCTGTTATTTGGGCTGCTGCAGCGAATAGGATTTGAAGTATGCGTTAAAAGAGGTGTTTATTTGATAAGTATGCTTGTTTATTATTAAAAGAGTGACAAGTTTCCTTGAAACCTGCTTTGGTTATCTCCAATGCAAGCTTTTTTGCCTATTGAGATAAAGACTTTACGAAGACTTATTGTACTAAAGGTTAACATATACTAAGTCGTTCAAGTTTGGAAGTAAGTGCATAGTTTTTTTTTTTTATGAAAAGGTTTTTGGGATATCTTTTTTGCATTGGGGAAGATTTTTGGTAATAGGTTATTGTCTTATTGATATATAAAAGTTAGTGGAAATATGATGTGACAAAAATAGTAAAGTCATTATTAGTTAGGTTAAATCTGAATTGATTATTTGCAGGTGCTTTTGATATAGTATTGGTATGTCGTCGGAATACTACTATTGTGAGTGTATCTAGTTTGATCATTCAAGCCTTAATCAATGTGTTTCAGGTACTTGAGTATTGGGCTGGCAGAGGCATGCTGCAAATCTTGTGAGTCCATTATGGCATTCTTACATTTTTTTCATACCACTGTTCCACATTTCCACTTACTGTCAAAGCTTCACATTGCTTCAATCAAGTTATGCCTGATAAAACAAGTATACTGATTGTATAAAATTTTTAGTTGTGACTAGGGGTGTCAAAAAAGCCGATACGACCCGAACCCGATTAAGCCTATTCAGGTCAATAATTTCATTCGGGTATCGGGTTGAAAATGTTTGGCTAACTCGAGTTCGGGTCGACCCGAATAAAGGTTTTTTTTTTTTTTTTTTTTTAATATATTTTTTTGATATATCTTTTATAAATTATTCATGGAAACGTATTGAACTAGGTCCGAACCCGACTAACCCGAGATCTTAATAGGGTCGCGTTCGGGTATGGTTTTTTAGCCTCACCCGGAATCAACCCGACTCGACTAACATCCCTAGTTCTGAACGCAGGCATTTATGCATAGCATTATAATTTATGTTTTCCAAGTCTGGGAACTTCACACATACAACCACAGAATCTAGACTCCTGGCTGCATATTTTTCATCTCATTATACTGCACACATGATATACTTTTTAACTGTACTCACAAGAAGGATGCCTACCAGTTTGTTGTCACAACCAAGATTCCATGAACTATGGATAAAATGTTTCTCTTTGCTTGACCTCATATGGTCATTTTTTAACCTTCATTTACCAGGTTCTGTGGTTCTATGTGTTCCAAAACAAATCTTATGCAAATGTGTCATCTCACAAATGTTCTCATGTGATCAAGCAATCTATTGTCCTTGATAAAATACCTTTCTCGAGATTTGAAATCTTAACATGTATTAGTTCTTAACGTTATTCTTCTTTAAAGGGGATTTTCAGACCTTTCTTATTTTGCAAAGCGAATTTTGAGACTTATTCAGTATCCTTTACATAATTCATTAGAGTCCTTATGTGAATTGATCTGTTCGGGAATAAGAAAAAACCACCAGATTCGTACATGCTGAATAGTAGTTCCAGGTCAAAAGGGGTTGCAGGTTGGGGAGGTGGAGTATCATATGCCTTTTTGAGTCGTACAATATCTGAAGTTATGTGGTTTTATATTATTTCAGTGTTGCTGTCATGACAAGAGCTTATCCTGATATATACATGGAGCATCATGCACTTCTTCTTCTCAGAGACGTAGCATGTTACTCGCTCCTTGCTTGTGGCCTGATCTACGTTCTTTCAGTAAGTCTTTTTTTTTTTTTTTTTTTTTTTTTTTTTTTTTTTTTTTTTTGCTACTTAATGAGCTCGCTTTTCTAAATAGGGCCCTGAATTTTATTTCTTTTTCTTAAACAATGGAATCAGCTAAATGCTGTTAGGATCGATAATCGCACACACAATAGTAACCATCAGGGAACAAATAAACTGAACCAGTATCTGTGCGAGTTTGCAATTTGCCTAAATCCATGGCATCCCTCGGACTGTATTGCATGCCATGAGCTGTGTGGTAGTCAAAATACATAGAAGGAATGCAGGCCCTTTATAAAAAAGAAAACTTGATAACCCTTCCTCAATAATGAAAACCAGACAACAAATAGATAAAATCATCTTTTCTAGCTGTAACTGGTTTCTTCCAAACTCATGGATCCATTAAGTCATAAACCGCCAAAAGTCCAAATCATGCCACATATTCAGTAAAGGCATGCAATTTCTGGTTTGAATATGTGAATTTTGTATTTGCACTCCTTATTCACACAATCGAGATTTATGAATCTCTGTTCTAGTATAATGCCATGTCCTCTTGACTTCAAAATTTTCACGTTTTCATGCAATTCCCATCAGAATGTAAAGCTTATTAATGGCCATTCTTATTTTGGATAGGGAGTTCTCTGCCTTGGTTTCCTCAAGCGTGCTCGCCAAAAAAAGCAAGTTACATCACAGCAAGCCATTAAAGATCTGGAGGTAAGTTGTTCTAGTTAATTACACATAATAAGTAATTAGTTGGTTTGTCATAAACATTAGTACAATTAGTTACTGGTCGTTTCACAGTATGTTTGAAAATTGATTTTGTGTGTGTGTGTGTGTGTAGAAGAAGCAAATCAACCTGTTATGGGTGAATTGGTTGCTTTATATTATTTCTGTAAAGGGTCAAATAACTAAAACTGAAACAGGCTGAGAGTCGCCTCGCCTGGAAACTCTTGATATGACACATTTACTGTATATAAAGTTGAAAATAGGACAAAAGGCGTTTATGGGTCAGCCCAACTTGTATTGAAAAGTGAACTATTCTAACTCCCGAATATCCACCTCTGCTTACCTGTGATATGAAATAAACATTTCTTATTTTCACGTTGTAGGAACTTGAGCAACGCCGAGCAGAACTTGAAGCACTGCTGATTGTTGATACCCCATGAGGCCATGAAACAGATGTCAATCTAGGTAGACCTCAGTTCTTACTATGAAGGAAAGTGAGTGAAACTGGTCTGAAATATCAACATGATATACCATAATCCTTTCTTTAGGTAGACTTGTTGTTTCCTTGATATATGCTAGGTAGAGATGTCAATTCTTTGATTTTGCTTGTATGAAAATATGGATTGGTATGTTGGTTTTTAACTTCTGGTGATTACTGGATGTATCTAGATTGTTAAGTGTTGATCTTAGAAATTCTTTTTAGGATTTTTATGTATCCGTTTCTACAACTTTATGAAATAAATAGCTTTGTTCTCATGTAAACTGCAACACATTCAGATTGTAATGTCTAGTGTCTGCCTACAGGTTATATCGTTTTGTCATAAAGAGTATAATAAATGTGTTTAAATTGTTTGTTATATAGTTTTCTCATTATCTATATACCTCTACCACAATCCCAGTTATGATGTACAAAAACTTACTGTTATATGGCTCTGAATGTGGCATTCACACTTGAAGACGCTACCACAGTCATGACATGAACGAAAGAACTATTTGGAAGACGCAAACCCGTAGCGATATAGGATTACTTGTGTGGTATCAATAAAAGGGTAAGGTGATTAGCATAGAAACACGAACAAACGAAAGGATGACATGGTTCTATACACATTATAGTAACAGTTTTCTTTGCATTGTGCTCTTGCTGTCAAACTCCGCGTAGTCATGCTGTACTAATTGTCCTTTGGGTTTTTATAGATTGATTTAGTGTTGAAAAATAATTATTTTTCTCGGACCTAGTGAAATATGTTTGATGTAACCAACATTTTGATGGAAACGAAGACCAGAATAAATACAACTGAGCATAACGAAATTGAGTTTGGTTTAGAGAAAAGGTTTGGGCAAAAGAAATGCATCTATCAGTTATAAGAGCATACAAAATGATCTTCCTTTTTCGAGATTACACACTCCGCTTGCTCCGTCTGGTTTGAGGGTGCATTTAGTGTCACTCCACGTCCTCGGGCGTTGAGGTCTCCCTCCCCAATTTGAGACCGACATTAAGTTGTATAAAGAAAATGACCGCGTAATTTTTAGACGGGTTAGTGAGTTTTATAATATGCGTAAAAAAGTTTAGAAGTAAAAAATGAGAGTGAACCATTACAAAGTTATCCCAGTTCAAGTGTGATTTGGAAATGAAATTGATGTTAAGACTTAAGAGCATCAGTTACTGCTGCGTCATAAGTAGCGAGTATGGCAAGCACCACCACATCGAAGGTGGTGCATGGGTGTTGTGCCATGGCGTGCGCCATCCGGATGGCGAGAGCTACCACGAGCTTTTGTTCTCAATCTGGACCTTTAGGGTGTTTAAGTGTGGGTTCAAGAGAACGATATGATACAATATTGTGAGATAATGTGTTTTTAGCTGATACTCCGTATATTAAAATGTGAGGTATGGTAAAAGCTGATAAGGTGACATGTAAATGTTGTTTAGAAGTTTTTTATTCTCTTAAACAAAATTCTAATTTGTGAAAAGAACTTGAAGAAGAAAGAAAAATAAAAAATAAAAAATTGATTTTCATACATGTGCAAATATGAACAAAATAATTATACATTTCTTGAATTTTGTTTTTCATCAAAATTACTATTTACAAAACCAATAATAACTATATAGAAAGTAAGTTTAATAATTTCAGTCCTAATTTTATTGTCCATATTTTTGTTTTTGCTTGTTCCGAAATATGTATTCACTATGAAAATATAAACGTTAAAGTTTTACTGTATTAACTTTCATCAGAGTTACTTACACTAAATGAAAACATTTATCAATTGTCAAAAGTAAGGTGGTGTTTGTTATGAGGGTTTCTAGATTTGGATTTGGCATTAAAGTAAAAAAGGTAGTTTGGTTTAGGGGTTTAGATTTGGATGTGACATCTAAATCCCAATAGTAAGGGTTTGCATAAAACCCTCATCTCCTTTTGGTTTACACATGTAACAAGACATTTATAGGCCCATTTTATTTCTTACCTACATTTTCATTTTCTTTTCATTTTTTTTTTTGTTATTTTTTGCTTTTCCATTTTCCTTCTCTTTCCTTTTTTGTTATTTTTAATTCAAATCTTAATCCAAACCCTCTAACAAAACAAACACATTTTTAATTCAAATCCAAATTTAAATCCAAACTCAAATCAAAATCCAAATCCTAATCCAAAACCCATCTACAAACCAAACGGCCCCTAAAATATTTTTTGTGGCTTTTATTAACATTAAAACAGTAACTAATGTATTTTCTTAAACCAAATACTTTTGTCATTAATAAATAATATTGAGACATAACGACTAACGAGTATGATTTTGTATAGCGCTAGTGTGAAGCAAATTTTTGGTGTTCACGAGGCAACTTACTAAACCAAAAGTACTAGTTGGAATTATTTTCTAAACAGAGAATCCATATCAAAGAAAAGTCTAACTGTTGGAATAGTAGAATCAATTGCTATTTGATCTATTGTGGTTAGTAAGATCAGTAAATTAGGTAAAAGTAAGGAAAGATAAGGATTCGAACCAATAAGCAAAAGCCAAAAAGCCTACATAGCAGTTCCAATGCTATGCTTTCAACCGCTCAACCATCTCTCCTGCATAAAGTTGTAGTTAATTGCAAAAACCATCCTTGTGGTATGTTTAAATTGTAGACTCGATCTTTACCTTTTCGAAAGTGCAGACGTCCATGTGAGAAACATTTGGTGCGGATATCGTCACTGCCCGGATGTGAACCGATTAAAATGCACCAAATTAAAACACTAAAGGAAAGGGCATTTTAGATTTTCAGTCCTTTCATACTGGGATAGGGATGATATCCACACACAAAAGGTTTCTCACAAGTATGGTACTTGCACTTTCGAAAAAGTGAGGATTGCGCTTGCAATTTGGACATACCACAGGGACAGTTTCTGCAATTTACTCTAAAAGCTGTGTGAATACCTAAAATACTGTCGCATTTCATTTGAAACAAACAAAAATTAAATTTTAAAACATTTTACATTTGGGGGTCTTAAAGTCTAAACCACACTCACACCAAGGCGGGCTAAATTCAAAATTTAACTGAAAAAAAAAGCAAAAAAAGATGACAAGGCTCCCCCTATTTGTACCTTCAATTCCATCTTCACTCACAGATCTCATTTCTCTCTTCTTCAATCTTCACAACATTCATCTTTCAATAATCAATCAATTCTCTCTTCTTCCACTAAGGTAAATTTATTGTCTCATATTTGCTATAATAAATGGGTTTTTTTATTGGGTTATTTGGTTTAATTTGTTTTACATTTAGTTGTTTGCAAATTGATTAATTTTGAAGTAATTAAGTTACAATCTTGTGAAATTTTGGAATATTTTGAATTGGAATTAACTGATTTTTTTATTGGGCACACATGGTTTCCGACTTTTTGGCCGACTAATTCAAAGGGTTTGAACCCACCGCCGCACAGAGTCAAACCCGGTAAAGTCCTCCACTTTTCAAGATAGTCACAAGCTTTTTGCCACTAAGCCAACCCCCAGTGGCTGAATTAAAAGATTAACCATTTGATGTTTTGGGTTTGTTTATTTGTGAATCTTAAAAGTTTCTTATAAAACCAGACACAAAGATTAAGTAGGATTTTTAAATAAAATGACTATCAATTAAAGTTATCTTTTTTAAGTTGGTGTGTTTATATTCGATTTGATTATAGTTTTTTGGGTTTCTGTTATATTTTAGAACCTTAAATCTGTTTCTTACCGGTGAAAAGCAATAATCTTAATTAGTTTGAAGAAGATGATAATTTACGATAATATGTTGAAAAAGGTTCAACTTTTATGTGTGTGTCATGTTGATATACAATTTTGATAGCTTTTCAGCCTATGTGGTTGACGCTGGTAAAGGATTTTTAAGCAATATGTGTATACCTATGTATTTTAGTTGTTATGTATCGATTTAGTATACTTATATGACCTTTTGCTGCTTATCTAAGATTCTAAATGGTTTTTGCTCCCACTATATACTCTATTACTCTAAGTTTCTTGAATTAACATTTGCAGTTTTAAAACTTTGTTAAAAGATAAGCTGACGACAGTGTGTTTGGTTATAAGTTGAAAAAGGTTCAATTTTTATGCGCGTGTCATGTTGATATACAATTTTAGTAGATTTTCAGGCTCTGTGGTTGATGTTGGTAATGGATTTTTAAGCAATATATATGTACCTATGTTTTTTTTGTTATATATTGATTCAGTATACTTATGACCTTTTGCTGCTTATCTACGATTCTAAATGGTTTTTGCTCCCGCTGTACTCTAAGTTTCTCGAATTAACATTTACAGTCTTAAAATTTGTTAAAAAAAAAAGGCTGACGCTAGTGTGTTTGGTTATTGTGCTCAGAGAATGGACTGCTTGCCCGATGCTGTTGTCCAATACATTTTATCAACCATAAGCAACGCCAAAGATGTTGCATCTTGTAACTCCGTCTCCAAGAAATGGAAGGAATCGATGCCATACATCAAAAGCCTTTTCTTCTCTCGTAGCATATTCGACAATCTAAAAGCGGGTCAAACTTCCGACTGCATTATTATGCAGTTAGTCATGTCCATAGTTAAACTTGAAGAGCTTGTGGTTTACTGCCCCTTTACAAGTGTGGGCCTCGCCTCATGGCTGCTACATGTGGGATCTTCGTTAAAGAATCTTGAGCTTCGTATGGATAATCTGGTTGAGCAAAATACGGCTGATGAGAGTCCATCTAAACTTGATTGCATTCAAGCTGCAAGGAACTTGGAGTCGTTAAGACTTTGGGGTGTGCTAATGGTTCAAGCGCCGAAATGGGATGTTTTTCAAAAGTTGCAAAGTCTTGAAATTGTTGGAGTGAGAATGGAGGATCCGGCTTTGGCTGAGGCGCTTAGAGCGACGCCTAATTTAACCCATCTTGTACTACTTGGTTGCGAGGGTTTGAGGACTGTTTGGATTGAGCTTCAGCATCTCGAGCATTGTAAACTTGATTTCTATGGCTCGGGCAGCTCCTCACTCACGCTCACAGCGCCAAAGATTGAATACCTTGAGGTTCAAGGCTGTAGTTGGATTAGAGTCCGTGAGACCAGTTGCTTAAAGAATCTTATCATTGCGAACAATACTGGTAAATATCAAATTCCTCTAAATTCATATTTTTGTTTTATGGGTCCTGTTTTAGTACATATTATGTTAAAAGATATAGAATCTGAGTATCGGTTTTGTTGGTTGCAGGGAGAGTTTATCTGCTGGACTTTGGGAAGCTTACGGCACTTGAATCATTATCTATTAGAGGTGTTCAATGGTGTTGGGATGCAATAAACAAAATGCTTCAACTCGCAAGTGGAGTGCAGCATCTTTACATGAAAGTCGAGTTCACTGGTGATTTTGAAGCTCTTCTTCCATTTCCAGAGATCGACTTCGTTGACTTTTTCAAAAGTCATCCAAAGCTCAAAACATTCGACGTCCATGGTGCGATGTTTGCTGCTCTATGCCAAAAGAACAGTTTAAAGAATGTAAGTTGTTTAAAAAGCTATACGATTATTTGCTAAAATACGAATTTAGATCTTATGAACACTCTTTTTGTTGGTTTTTCAGGTGGATTCGGATTTCATGATTCCTTGCCTTGAAGAGGTAGTGATCACAGTGAGATCACCATTGAACGCAGAACAGAAAATGAACACACTTGAGTCTATGGTTAAGTTTGGAAAGAAGTTAAAGAAGATGAGGATCAAGATTCTTCGGATGAAAAGTGGGCACAGCAGTGCTGATGATTTTTTTGAAGACATATGCAGGTTTAGATACATGAATCACAAGCTAGTTTCAATAGAATAAAAGCCTGTCTTTTTGGCTCAATTCATTGCACATTTTGGTCTCATCATTGTTGTTGGAGTAAAGTCTTCATTACTCTATGAATTTGATGTTGACATTATATTCTATTTTGATGTTCATGTACGTAGTAATTGGTTTCAAGCATTGAACAATTTGATCATGCAAGGTACAAACAGTATGTCATACATGTGCCTTGTCTTGCTCTACTAAGAGCACCCGGACGAGTGCATTATAATGCAGGGAATTGTGCCGGTGTACACGTTATAGCGTTATCTTTTTTTTTTTTTTTTTTTTTTTTTTTTTTTTTTTTTTTGTGTGTGTGTGTGTGTGTTTGTGTAAGCAACGGAAAAAAAAGCTAAAAAACTAGCCTTTTTCTTTAAATACTTTTTTTTTCCTCAAATTTTTAATCCTTTAAAAGTTCTATAAATACCATTACATGAATTTTTAATACACACTTCCATCTTTAAATCTCAACAATACTTCTCTTTATTTTCACTTCCAACTCACAAAAATGGATCTATACAAAAATGAATAACCAAAAATGGATTTATCAAATACTCCCGCACAATCAAATACCTAATTCTTCATCTTCGACTAATCCACACACCATCCGCAAATTCTATTACCTCAATCCTAATCAACTTCTTCCATTTGGTACGTCATACAAAATCCCAAACAAATTTACCTAATTTTCACCCAAGCAACTCCAACTTTTTGCTGAATTTCAACTTCAACAACAATTCCAACAAATCCAACTAAATTACCAACAAACCCCACAATTCCAACAAACCTAACAACCCTAACAAAGCGATAATATCGGTCTTTCCACACCTAACAAACATGGCAAATGAAAAGAAAAAAACGGCTAAGGAAGGGAAAACCAAAATCACTCGTAAGCCATGGAGTCAACAAGAAGAGCTAATTTTGGCGGAGTGTTGAGTACATATATGATATATCCGAGGACCCGAACACGGGCAACAACCAGCAATCATATACTTTTTTGTACAAAATTCTTAACGAATACAATGAGTAAGCAACGAGGAAGGGATACATCATACATTAAGCGTACCAAACACATGTTGACCGGGAAGTGGACACCATGAACCGAGAAGTCGAAAAGTTTAATGCTATCGTCAACCAAAAAATGACGCTTAATGGTGAAAATGACGAAGATTTGATGACACGTTGTCAAGATTTATATTATGAAATCGAACGGAGAGTTTGGGTTCATGTAAAAGCATGGACCTTCTTGAAAGACAAAACTAAATGGTTGCATCCAGAGTACCGACTTTGTCAACATTAACCTTACACCAAACGATATCATTTTAGCTTTCAAATTACCCAATCTTTTCTTATACTTTTCCACAATGACATTCTGTCTATCAATTCTTATTATGTTTACGCCAATTGGAATACCAATATATGTAAAAGGTAATTTCGCAGCCACACATCTCAGTTTGTTAGCTAATTGGTTGACTTCTACACCATATTTGACCAACGGATAAAAACGGATGAAAACGTATAAAAACATATGAAAATGTAAGAAAACGTAAGAAAAACATATTTTAAGTTAATTAAAAATGGTCGTTAGTCAAAAGGACTAACGGTGCAAACAAAAACGTAAAGAAAACGGGCGAAAACATATACAAAAGGATTGAAACGTATGAAAACGTAAAAAAAATCGTATTTGAGTTAATCGCAAACGGTCGTTAGTCAAAAGGACTAATGGTGCAAACAAAACGTATGATAATGAAACAAAATTTGAAAGTTGGATGGATATTGTTGTATTATTTTGGGTTCGTATCTGATAATGGAACAAATGGGAAAGTACGTTGCTATTACATGCCATTTATTGTAAAAGTAATGAACAAGAGTAAAGAGAAAAGAGAATTATTATTGAATGATCCCATGAGGTTACAAGCAGGATGTATATATAAGGCTAATAGTGTAAACCCTAACTTGTTCCTAAATAATAGGATGAATAGACATAACCCATAGGCCCATATATAATTTATAATACTCCTCCTTGGATATTCAACGTTCATTACACGCCATAAACTGCCTCATTAAAAACCTTATCAAGAAAAACCCAATGGGATAAAAACTTGATGAAGGAAAAGAGTGCAGTACGCATAATGCTCCTCTTCAAATTAATGCATATCTTTTAAGCGTCGAAGACCAATCTTACGAACCAGTAGCTCAAAAACTCTTGTTGGCAAAGACTTTGTGAATAAATCGGCCAAATTGTCACTTGATCGAACTTGACGAACATCAATAACTCCATCCTTTTGTAGATCATATGTAAAGAAAAATTTCGGAGAAATGTGTTTTGTTTTGTCACCTTTGATATATCCTTCCTTGATTTGAGCTATACATGCCGCGTTGTCTTCACATAACATGGTTGGATTTCCTTTAATAGACTCGAGCCCACATTCTTCTTGGATGTTTTGAATCATTGATCTTAACCAAACGCACTCTCGACCAGCTTCATAAAGTGCAATAAGTTCAGCATGATTTGATGATGTTGCAGTTAAAGATTGCTTTGTCGACCTCCAAGAAATTGCAGTGTCTCCATATGTGAAAACATACCCTGTTTGGGATCGTGCCTTATGTGGATCAGACAAGTAACCAGCATCAGCATATCCAACCAACTTTGATTTCGAATTCTTTTGGTAAAATAATCCCATATCACGGGTACCACAAAGATAACGGAAAATGTGTTTGATTCCATTCCAATGTCGGCGTGTTGGTTCCGAACTATATCTTGCTAGTAAGTTTACTGAGAATGCAATATCTGGACGTGTATTACTAGCAAGGTACATCAAAGCCCCTATCGCACTTAGATATGGTATTTCAGGACCAAGAATGTCCTCATCATGTTCTTTGGGGCGGAACGGATCAAGTTCCCGGTCAAGTGAACGACCGACCATTGGTGAGCTTAGTGGATGAGCTTTATCCATATTGAATCGTTTCAATATCTTTTCCGTATAGTTTGATTGATGGACAAATATTCCACTTGACAAATGCTCAATTTGCAAGCCCAGACAAAACTTGGTTATACCAAGATCTTTCATTTCAAATTCATTCTTTAACAAATTTGCAGTATGTTCAATTTCATCAATATTTCCGATGATATTTAAATCATCAACATACACTGCAATGATTGTGAAACCCCCCTTTGATCTTTTGATAAAAACACACGGACTTATTTGATTACTTTTGTATCCTTCTTTTGAAAGATATTCACTCAGGCGATTATACCACATTCGTCCTGATTGTTTTAGACCGTATAAAGATCTTTTCAATTTAATTGAAAACATTTCACGGGGCTTAGATTTACAAGCTTCCGGCATTTTCAATCCTTCGGGGA
The DNA here is from genome assembly GCA_014162995.1 of Artemisia annua. Taxonomy (NCBI): domain Eukaryota; kingdom Viridiplantae; phylum Streptophyta; class Magnoliopsida; order Asterales; family Asteraceae; genus Artemisia; species Artemisia annua. The sequence continues at coordinate 70,201 of LBNU01009076.1, read as the reverse complement.
TTTTCATGTAAATGTCACTATCAAGTGATCCGTACAAGTAAGCTGTGACAACATCCATAAGGCGCATTTGAAGCCTTTCAACATTTGCAAGACTAATTAAAAATCTGAGAGTCGTTGCATCCACAACAGGTGAATATGTTTCTTCATAATCTACCCCGGGTATTTGTGAGAAACCTTGTGCTACAAGTCGTGCTTTGTATCTCACAATTTCATTTTTCTCGTTTCTTTTTATAGCAAATACCCATTTATAGCCTACCGGCTTCACATTATCTGGGGTTAATGTCACAGGGCCAAATACTTGGCGCTTTTCAAGTGAATCTAGTTCAGCTTGTATGGCATCTTGCCATTTTGGCCAATCTTTTCTTTGTCGACATTCTCTAATAGATTTTGGCACAGAAACTTCATCATTTATTATTTCACTTGCTATAGCATATGCAAAAATTTCATCAACACATGTTTCATTACGATTCCATGTTGTACCATTTTGTACAAAGTTTATTGAGATCTCATATTCATTTGGTACATGGCTATTCTCAAGAGATTTTTCCACAGTTTCTGTGTTATTATTAATCTCTTCTGGGATTTTATTGATAACAACTTCTTGGACTTTGCCAGTTGTATTCTGCTCTTTCCTTTTTCTTGGATTTGTATCCTTAGAACCCATTGGTCTTCCACGCTTTCTGCGTACATTTGACTCATTCAGAGTTTCAGGAATATCAATTCGAGAAGGCGCATTTAAAGCTGGAATATATGATTTTGTAACTCTTTTTGTATCTGTAAATGCATCAGGCAATTCATTTGCTATTCTTTGCAAGTGAATGAGCTTTTGAACCTCCAATTCACATTGACCACTCCGAGGGTCAAGAAAAGATATTTGTGATGCATTCCAAGTTACATCTTGTTTATCCAACTTTTTATTTTCTCCTCCTAAGATTGGGAACATTGTTTCATCAAACTGGCAATCAGCAAAACGTGCTGTAAAAACATCTCCAGGTTATGGTTCCAAGTATTTTATTATTTTTGATGGAGAATTAAAACCAACATAAATTCCCAATCTTCTTTGAGGTCCCATCTTTGTTCGTTGTGGTGGTGCTATAGGGACATAGACACCACAACCAAAGACTTTTAGATGAGACAAACTTGGTTCTCTTCCAGAAACCAGTTGAAGAGGAGAATACTTATGAGATGCGCTTGGTCTTAATCTAATAAGAGCAGCAACATGTAAGATAGCATGTCCCCATGCAAAGGATGGCAATTTTGATTTCATAAGTAGTGGTCTAGCAATAAGTTGTAATCTTTTTATTAAAGATTCAGCTAGACCATTTTGTGTATGCACATGTGCTACAGGATGCTCAACCACAATCCCGATTGACATACAAAAATCATTAAATGATTGAGATGTAAATTCTCCTGCATTATCAAGTCTGATATTTTTTATTTGATAATCTGGGAAATGTGCTCTAAATTGAATTATTTGGGCTAATAGCCTCGCAAAAGCAACATTTCTTGATGCTAACAGACAGACATGGGACCATCGGGATGATGCATCAATTAATACCATAAAGTATCGAAATGGTCCACACGGAGGAGTAATTGGCCTACAAATGTCTCCTTGAATTCTTTCTAGAAATGAAGGAGATTCTTTTTCAAGTTTATTGATTGAGGGCCTAGTTATCATTTTTCTAAGAGAGCATGCTCCACATGATAATTCTTTTGATAATAGGATCTTGAGATCCTTTAGTGGATGCCCATTTGAGCTCTCAATTATTCTCCTCATCATAATATCACCCGGATGACCTAATCGATCATGCCAAAGGGTAAACATTTTGGGATCTATACCCTTTCGGGTAGAAACCATATTTATTTCTGTCTGATTGATGTATGTAAAATACAATCCAGAAGATAGACCTTTCATTCTTTCCATTATGGTCTTTTTTCCATTTTCAATGGATGTAATTTGGAGATACTCATTATTATTTTCATTCATGGTTTCAAGATGATAACCATTGCGTCTTATATCCTTAAAACTTAGTAGATTTCTCTTGGATCTACTAGAATATAACACATCATTTATTATTAATTGTGTACCTTTAGGTAACACAATGCAGGCTTTGCCAGAGCCTTCAATCAAGTTGCTAGTACCACAAATTGTGTTGACATTTGCATTTGCTATATGAAATTCATAAAAATATTTTCTGTTTTTCAAAATGGTATTTGTCGTTCCACTATCTACTAGACACTCGTCTTCACCGTTTTCCAAAATGCTTTTCATATCCTTGAACATAAAAATAAAATAAATAAATAAGTATTTCAAAGTAAAAGAAAACTTAAAGGAAAAAAAATAAAATACTTCATTAATTAAAATTCAATACATGAGTAACAATGCTAGAACAAACCTAGCTTATTCAACACAAAATTTAAACTTAAACACTTATTGCGGAAAAATAAAAATGCAACTAGATAGCTAGTTATTATTTCCATC
>LBNU01009076.1:41538-64225 GCA_014162995.1 Artemisia annua | reverse complement strand
GCTAGCCCCCTGTCTAAGTCCAATAAGACGAGTGTCTTGATGTCAAATTTTTGTATTTCCTAACCCGCTATACATTATATTTTTAATTTCAAGAGTTTTCAAAAAATTTGAAAATCGTCTTACGGGTCAAAAAGGTGGACTGCCTCATTTTTGAGGTCTGGCGGAACTGGCGGAACCCTCACAAAGGTTCCACCAGTGCATTTCCTGGGTAAACCCATATTTGGCCCAACGGAACACACGGAACCCTCAGGAGGGTTCCGCCAGTCCACTGCAGAAAATTAGTCTCGTCTTTCAAAATTTCACAAATCATAAAACATCCAATGCTTTCCTTTAGTGAGAAACTATCTTCCTAACACTTCATCAAACACATAAAAACCATTTTCACCCATTAGAACCATTTGGAAACCACTTCCCGCCAAAATTCAAATTCAAAAACCAAATAACCCAAGGAACCCTCACAAAGGATCCTTCAAACCTTTGCAACACCTCAAACCAAAACATCTTCCATGAACTCATAGCATTAAGTGCTTATGATGATCTTTCACTCAACCCAACTCCATTGGATTAACTTCCAATGATTTTACAAGCCCTTGGTAATCTTCCAAATCATTACAAACCTCCATCTTTGTATGGTTGAACATCAAATCCAAACACTCATCCCATGACATGGTTGTCCTATAAATGTGATCATCTTTGAACAAACCCAAGACTCACACCAAAACCATTTCCTCACCCAATCTCAAAACTCAAACTAACCAAAGAATTGAGATGACTAAGTCCAACACCTCATCCGAAACATCAAGAAAACACACTAGGATTAGTGTAAAACCTTGTTGCTTAAACAAAACCACCAAATCAACCTCATCATCTTCAAGTGAGTCATCATTTGATATTTCCGCACCCATCCAAGATTATTTCAACCTCACAACACCAATACCTTGCAACACCAACATAACCACTTTTTAAGATTTACTAAATCTTGCAACTCCACCATTTTCTCCCGAACATGGGAATGAAAACATACACACTTCACAACCAAGTGATTCAACGTCACCTTTTCAACAAACTCAACCTCCATCACCTAGATCACCCGATGGAATGTTTTCAAACACCACCAACATCACCATTACACGACTTGGAAACCTTAGAAGACCTTTCACCAAATGAGTCTAACCCTCCATCGTTGTCACTTTTTGACACACTTACCCAAGATGGAACACATCATCTACCTAGATTTAAACCAAATAAGTCTTTGGAAGATGGACCTCATCACCCATCCTTGATCGAAGGTTTAGCTTACCGCTATGCTAGACCCTCAATCTTTCCACAAGATCAAGGTCATTCATACCCACAATCATTTGTATTCCATCCCGTTTACAAATTCATCCATGACCCCATTGATGAGGAACCAAGCCTTCGTCATTACACCCAACAACAACAACCACCACAAGAGTCTTTCCTAAATCTTGAGTCAACAAGTATAGGAAACCAAAACACCTCTCAACCATCCACCCGTGCTCCATCAAGCACAAGTGCTCCACCACCCGACATGATTGCGGTCATTGTGAGAGAACCGCTCACATCACTGAAAGATGTCGAACGGAAATCGGGGAGTTAACCTACGAAATGAGGTTTATCTTAAACCACATTTTGGACCGTCTAGAAACCTTGTGTCAACCACCACAAGTCTAAAATATCCATTCGTTGGACCACCTAAACCACAAACCAAGAGAGCTTCTCTTCACCCACCACCAAAATAAAACCCGCTACATCCTCAAACAAACATTTTCCTCCTTCAAACAACCTTACCCTTGTTTTTGGAAAATGTTTCTCATTAAGGAAAGTGATGGTTTCCTTTTGGAAGATGTAGGATTTTATCTTCTTAGTTTCTTTTTCATGTGTCTTTTATTTTTAGAAATAGGATGATTAATCACATCATTTCTTGTCTTTGACCCTTGAAGTCAAAATTTTACGTGAAATGAATTTCATTCTACTATGAGATATGCTTTGTTTGGTGACCATAGAAGTATTGTGATTGCACTATACCTTGTTTTGGTTACATGTATATCTTGTATTTTTGACACTAACCTTCTTTTGTAGGAAAATAACTCATGTCTCCCTTCCTTGATACTCCGAGTTAGGGGAGTAACATTCAAGGGGGAGTATGAAAGTTGCATCATTAGGCTTCACAACATGTTCTATACTTGTTTTGTGCGGCAATTAACCTCTCTTTTGTAGGTTCATAATCCATGACTTCATCCTTGATACTTCGAGTTAGGGGAGTAATATTCTAGGGGGAGCATGTGAATTGCAACTAACCTTTTTCTTTGTAGGTTCAAAATCCATGTCTCCTATCTTGGCACTCCTATTAGGGGGAGTATTGTCCCAGGGGGAGCACGTGCATAAGTTCCGCTACACCACTCTTCTTTTTGTTTCGACAAAAAGGGGGAGAAGTTTGACTTGTTTTCATTTCTAACTTTTTCACTTCTTTTTAGAATTTTCGTAAAACAAGTTTTAAACTTTATGAGACTTAACACTAAACGTAGTGACTTACTTATAAATAAAGTTTACATTTTGTCATCAACAAAAAGGGAGAGATTGTTAATACAAATATCGCCTAAAAACGTTATTTATATTTTACGATCTTTGCTAAGTTTTGTTAATGACAAAGTACAAACTTTAGCTTATAAGTAATTCATCACTTTAGTTTTAAGTCTTGTATAAACTAGACTTAACATTTCTTTTTAAACATAAACATAGTTTTTATTTCTTTAAAAAGAAAGTGTCACATCACATTAATAGAAAGTTTATGTGTTTGACCATCTTTGGTTCTTACACACTTTTGGAAGTATTCCACATTGAGTCAATGCATAAGTTGATGTGACCTTGTGTGTCATAACATAGTCTTTACTTCCATAAAAAGAAAGTGTCACATCTCATCAATGTGCACTTATAGTAAGTTTGTGTGTTTGACCATCTTTGGTTCTTACACAACTTTGGAAGTACTCCTCATTGAGTCAATGCATGATATAGATTGATGTGACCTTGTTTGTCTTGGAGGGATTTACTTTGTGTGCAAGTTTGGACATGTCAGTTCTGGCGGAACCCTGGGGGTACACGGGCGGAACCCTTCTGAGGGTGCCGCCGTTTCCGCCAGAGCTGACACTTGGTTGTCTATAAATACCAAACAACTTGCAAGAAATCCCTCATCACTTTAGGCTATATTATTCACATATCCTCTCATCTAACTCAGTAACATTTGACTTGTGTGATTCTCTTATGTAGCAAAGGAGTTCACAAGTTCATCCAAGAAGTTACAAGTTTCAACTCATAAGTTGCAAGACTTGTTATCTTTGTTATGTATAGACTTCGGTAGTTTATACGTTAGTTGTATTATGTGTAGAAGTGATCGGTTAGTATTTTAGGCCTCAAAATACATAGTGTGTAGGGAGTGGTTGTACCCGTGTAAAGAACTCGACATCTAGCTTAGTGTCGGTAAAAGTATAAGCGACGATGGGAGTGGTTGTACCCTTGCAAAAGAACTCGACATCTAGCTTAGTGTCGGTAAAAGTGTAAGCGACGATGGGAGTGGTTGTACCCTTGTAAAAGAACTCGACATCTAGCTTAGTGTCGGTAAAAGTGTAAGCGACGATGGGAGTGGTTGTACCCTTGTAAAAGAACTCGACATCTAGCTTAGTGTCGGTAAAAGTGTAAGCGACGATGGGAGTGGTTGTACCCTTGTAAAAGAACTCGACATCTAGCTTAGTGTCGGTAAAAGTGTAAGCGACGATGGGAGTGGTTGTACCCTTGTAAAAGAACTCGACATCTAGCTTAGTGTCGGTAAAAGTGTAAGCGACGATGGGAGTGGTTGTACCCTTGTAAAAGAACTCGACATCTAGCTTAGTGTCGGTAAAAGTGTAAGCGACGATGGGAGTGGTTGTACCCTTGTAAAAGAACTCGACATCTAGCTTAGTGTCGGTAAAAGTGTAAGCGACGATGGGAGTGGTTGTACCCTTGTAAAAGAACTCGACATCTAGCTTAGTGTCGGTAAAAGTGTAAGCGACGATGGGAGTGGTTGTACCCTTGTAAAAGAACTCGACATCTAGCTTAGTGTCGGTAAAAGTGTAAGCGACGATGGGAGTGGTTGTACCCTTGTAAAAGAACTCGACATCTAGCTTAGTGTCGGTAAAAGTGTAAGCGACGTTGTAAAGGTTTCTCCACCGGGAAAGGAGTTTGTTGACTAGTGAAAGAAACTCTCGAGTTGGATACTCGGGGCGTGGACGTAGGGCAAGGAAAATAGAGTTCCTTGTAGCCGAACCACGATAAATACTCGTGTCATGGTTTGATCGTTTCTTTCTTTATTCTTGCATGCTACGTATTATCTTTTGGTTTACATCTTTGATAGTATCTTTGTTTATATCGTCAATAGTAATAAAAGTATATCATAGATTATAACTTTGATTATACGAAAGTTTTAAAAGGATAATCAACTTAAAAAGCGGTAAACTATTCAACCCCCCTTCTAATTTTCCACAGTGTGTTTTAGTTATTGTGTGCATGTAGGCAAGCTATGGGGGTCTTCAAATAGACTATTTGCATAGGTGTGTAATTGACCACTACACGATTGGGAAGAAAGAATATTCAGTATTAAAACAAGTAAGGCGTGACAATTCAATAAGTATAGTTAGATCACTAGTGAGGAGTAGTGCACCCTAGATAAATATGTATCCCACATATATGTCACTAGTTTACTTTTTCTTGTCATTTATTTTACTTGTACTTTTAGGTTAATATGAGTCTTAAAGTCAAAATCTCTAAAACCCGATATTTACTTGCTTTCAATTAAACCAACAAAAATACCAACTGATAGGTACACTGCCAAGGGAGTTGTAAAGTTTGGCGTTGCAACCCACGCATCACTTGCGTAGGTTCATAGCCCTAGTTCTACCTATGCAGTACCGGTGGATACCTGAAGCATCTCACGTGGTGATTCTTACAAAGAAACCATAATCGATCGTGTCAAGCATCAGGAAGAAGAAGAAGAAGGCGGTTATGTGCAAACTGCGAAGGTCTATGAGTTTACGTTACTGCATGATCAAATAAGTAATTCATAAACACCCCTTATACGTGTTAGCTGAGGTTATATCTCTGATTAGGAGAGTTGTCTATCGAAGGTTTGATATGCATGACCTTTAATTTTCCGCTGTGCATGTTTTATAGGCCATGCGGGTGACTAATACCCTACACCTTATTACTTGCAACTTTATAAATCTTTGCTCTTATTATTGTTATTTAGTGTTTTCGGCGATTTTAATTTGATAATCAACAAATTGCTCGCACGGAACTAAAATGCCCCTTATTTATCCGCTTTTATAGGTTATTTAGTATTTTAGTTAAACAACTTAATTTCGTACATCGTTCCCCAAGAGTTCAACACTCAGACTAGCCGACTATATACTACTAGATGATCGGGTACACTTGTCTGTATTGTGTAGTAATTATATAAAATTAGAAATAGTTTAAGACTAGTCTATAAATTCAAAGCTTACGATCTCACACATCATATGCATTTGAAGAGTTGCTCAAAAGTTGCAGTAGTGATTTGAATTTGAGCTTCTATTCCCGTTAACCACATACGCAGCAAAGTTAGGGAAATTCCAACATCCTACATATTTCAATTTCTGTAAATATGCCTTCTTGATTCAAAGTAACCAAGGCTTTTCTAAAAGTGTTTGACCTAGCTTATATTATAAGTTTGTGACTTATATGAAATTGGAAAAACTAGTAACCAAGGCTTTTCTAAAAGTGTATGACCTAGCTTATTTTATAAGTTTGTGACTTATATGAAATTGGAAAAACTAGTAACCAAGGCTTTTCTAGTCTGACCTAGCTTATTCTATAAGTTTGTGACTTATATGGAATTGGAAAACTAGTAACCTCATTCTTATGGTTTACAAGTTTACAAATTTAGTTTTAGATAAAAGTGTGCATGATATAACAGTGGTATTCTTGTAAGTGTTTTTCAACTTTATCCTCAAAATATGCATCTAATAAAGTTTAGCTTGACACATTTTATGATAACATCAAAATATCTTAGCACGAAATCTCTCATTCATTAATGAAATACAAGATCAACATAATATTATTAAAGCATTGCTTAAATGGTATCACTATCTCACACCAAACGTTTAGTTGACCGATGAAACAAGGGTTTGAAAAAAATATATCATGAGTTCAATCTTAAATCCTGGCTAATGGTCATTGGAACATGTGTTTATTGCGTGAAGCTTGGCCTCTAGGGCAGAGTCCAACGACACTAAAAAATGTTGCACGAGATCACAGTTTTTCGCCAATTTCTTTCTACAATAATCCAAACTCCGGCTCCACGAGTGTGCTCAGAACCAATTGATTCCTAAGCCATTTGTTATCTTTTAACAATCGAGCTATTTCTTTCCTCTCATGAGCGATTTATGGTAGTTTTCATGTTTTTTAGTAAGGAAAAGTAAAGAAGTATGAAGTAAACATTTTCAAGCCAATTTTGGAAAGAAACGTTTTATTTCAAAACCAAATAAATCATCTTTTTTCTAAGTCATTTCTTTTTCTTTTCCTCCTCAAGTAATAGCCGAGAACACAACTATTTCTAATTTATTTACTTTTTTTCTTTAAGTGATACTCGAGAACACAATCTGGAAGAAAAAAATACACTATCATGTGTAATAAAGAATTAATAGGCATGGTGATGTAAGAAAATGTAAAGAAGAAGAATATTTTATTATTTAAAATTAAATAGACAATTAAGACAGAATGAAACCCCCCACTGTTCCCCACTCTCAAATCACACACACTGTCTCTCTTCCTTCCTTCAGAGATCTCAAATAATACTTATTCCTATTCCAATAACAATTCCAATACACAAAACCACTTCATTTCACACACACACTAACAACTTATTCGAAACCCTAGCTTATTGATGCACGACTGACCTCACATCAGATCTAACAAAACAACCAATGGACGACGACACACCGGAAACGCTATACAACGGCAGCGGCGGCGGCGGCGGAGGCAATGTACGGCCACCGGTGGTTTCAAGCCGTAGAAGAAGCTCAAGGAGACCTAGTTTAGATACTGATGAGTTTATGAATTTGTTACATGGATCTGATCCGGTTAAACTGGAGCTTAATCGGTTAGAGAATGAAGTTAGAGGTACTGATTGATTTTGTTCTTGTTGTTTGATCTGTTTTTTATTGATTTTGTTATTTNGAAATTGGAAAAACTAGTAACCAAGGCTTTTCTAAAAGTGTATGACCTAGCTTATTTTATAAGTTTGTGACTTATATGAAATTGGAAAAACTAGTAACCAAGGCTTTTCTAGTCTGACCTAGCTTATTCTATAAGTTTGTGACTTATATGGAATTGGAAAACTAGTAACCTCATTCTTATGGTTTACAAGTTTACAAATTTAGTTTTAGATAAAAGTGTGCATGATATAACAGTGGTATTCTTGTAAGTGTTTTTCAACTTTATCCTCAAAATATGCATCTAATAAAGTTTAGCTTGACACATTTTATGATAACATCAAAATATCTTAGCACGAAATCTCTCATTCATTAATGAAATACAAGATCAACATAATATTATTAAAGCATTGCTTAAATGGTATCACTATCTCACACCAAACGTTTAGTTGACCGATGAAACAAGGGTTTGAAAAAAATATATCATGAGTTCAATCTTAAATCCTGGCTAATGGTCATTGGAACATGTGTTTATTGCGTGAAGCTTGGCCTCTAGGGCAGAGTCCAACGACACTAAAAAATGTTGCACGAGATCACAGTTTTTCGCCAATTTCTTTCTACAATAATCCAAACTCCGGCTCCACGAGTGTGCTCAGAACCAATTGATTCCTAAGCCATTTGTTATCTTTTAACAATCGAGCTATTTCTTTCCTCTCATGAGCGATTTATGGTAGTTTTCATGTTTTTTAGTAAGGAAAAGTAAAGAAGTATGAAGTAAACATTTTCAAGCCAATTTTGGAAAGAAACGTTTTATTTCAAAACCAAATAAATCATCTTTTTTCTAAGTCATTTCTTTTTCTTTTCCTCCTCAAGTAATAGCCGAGAACACAACTATTTCTAATTTATTTACTTTTTTTCTTTAAGTGATACTCGAGAACACAATCTGGAAGAAAAAAATACACTATCATGTGTAATAAAGAATTAATAGGCATGGTGATGTAAGAAAATGTAAAGAAGAAGAATATTTTATTATTTAAAATTAAATAGACAATTAAGACAGAATGAAACCCCCCACTGTTCCCCACTCTCAAATCACACACACTGTCTCTCTTCCTTCCTTCAGAGATCTCAAATAATACTTATTCCTATTCCAATAACAATTCCAATACACAAAACCACTTCATTTCACACACACACTAACAACTTATTCGAAACCCTAGCTTATTGATGCACGACTGACCTCACATCAGATCTAACAAAACAACCAATGGACGACGACACACCGGAAACGCTATACAACGGCAGCGGCGGCGGCGGCGGAGGCAATGTACGGCCACCGGTGGTTTCAAGCCGTAGAAGAAGCTCAAGGAGACCTAGTTTAGATACTGATGAGTTTATGAATTTGTTACATGGATCTGATCCGGTTAAACTGGAGCTTAATCGGTTAGAGAATGAAGTTAGAGGTACTGATTGATTTTGTTCTTGTTGTTTGATCTGTTTTTTATTGATTTTGTTATTTGATTATTTTTGATGTGATGTGGTTTTTGTTTGTTTGTTGTAGATAAGGATCGAGAATTGAGCGAGGCGCACGCGGAGATTAAGGCGCTGCGGTTGTCGGAACGGTTGCGCGAAAAAGCTGTTGAGGAGGTTGTGGTTTTGATATTTGTTTATGTGTAGTTTTTTTGTTAGGTTATTGTTTTGACTTTGTGCTATGATTGTTGGTTTTGGCGTAGATGTATAGTTATGTTAGAGTTGATAATGTTGATTGATTCTTATGTGTGACGTGCATTTTGAAAAGGCTGGTACGTATGTTGCGCATTTAATAAGCATGATATGACATACAATTTGAACTCGTGTACATAGTCAGTCCTCCTATTAGCTAGATGTTGATTTTTTTGTGATTGATGGTTTGTTACTTATGCGAGGCTTGTTTAGTAATTGCGAAAGATCTAGCAATGTAGTAATTGTTTGTGGTTTTGAATGTTTGTCGCTTAGTATGTAGTGTATTTAATAAGGTAGGGATTGAACATGCTTTTGGTGTAAGTGTTTTCCGATTTGGGATTAGTTTTACTTATTTAGACATAATGCATTTTGTCGGATGCGGCGACTACTTGGTGTTCCCTTTTTTCCATCTGATATGGTGTTTCATAAGTATTTTCTATGTAAGCTGCTTGTTGCCTATCAGCTCATATATGGTGTTTGTCGTCTTGCTATGTGCAATGTTTTTATAAACTCCGTGAGGATTTTGCCCGTTTGTTTGTTCTGTTATGGTGAGTAAATGTTCCGGTTACTACACGTGTGTTCTGTTAGTGTTTAAGTGTTTAACAATTTTAAAAGCGCTAAGCCAGCGGTTGTGATTTTCCCACTCTTTACCCTCGCCTGTTAATTATTTTTCTCGATTTGTCGAAAATGCTGAATTAAGTATTTTATAGACTAGATGTTGCCACGTCTTGCGTTGCTTCCTTCCTAAAGTAATTCTTGTTTGAACTAAATCTGACGATTTTTCCATTTTCTTTCCATGTTTAGCTAACTGACGAATTATCAAAGGTAGATGAGAAGCTGAAGTTGACAGAATCTCTTCTTGATACCAAGGTNAGGCGCAAGCGGAGATTAAGGCGCTGCGGTTGTCGGAACGGTTGCGCGAAAAAGCTGTTGAGGAGGTTGTAGTTTTGATATTTTTGTTTATGTGTAGTTTGTTTGTTAGGTTATTGTTTTGACTTTGTGCTGCGAATCGTTGTTTTTAAGTAGTTTTGGATGATTGTTGGTTTTGGCGTAGACCTATAGTTATGTTAGAGTTGATAATGTTGATTGATTCTTATGAGTGACGTGCATTTTGCCATACAATTTGAACTTGTGTACATAGTCAGTCTTCCTATTTAGCTAGACGTTGATTTTTTTGTGATTGATGGTTTGCTACTTATGCGAGGCATGTTTAGTGAAATGGTAATGTTGTGTATTGCGAAAGATCTAGCAATGTAGTAGTTTGTGGTTTTGAATGTTTGTAACGTAGCATGTAGTGTATTTAATGAGGTAGGGATTGAACATGCGTTTGGTGTAACTGGTTTCCTATCTGGGATTAGTTTTACTGATTAGACTTGATGTATTTTGTTGAATGCGACAACTACGTGGTGTTCCCTTTTTTCAATCTGATATGGTGTTGTATAAGTATTTTCTATGTGGCGCCTGGCTGCTTGTTGCCTATCAGCTCATATTTGTGTTTGTCGTCTTGCTATATGCGATGTTTATACATTCCGTGGGGCTTTTGCCCTTTTGTTCATTCTGTTATGGTGAGTAAATGTTCCGGTTACTACACGTGTGTTCTGTTAGTGTTTAAGTGTTTAACAATTTTAAAAGCGCTAAGCCAGCGGTTGTGATTTTCCCACTCTTTACCCTCGCCTGTTAATTATTTTTCTCGATTTGTCGAAAATGCTGAATTAAGTATTTTATAGACTAGATGTTGCCACGTCTTGCGTTGCTTCCTTCCTAAAGTAATTCTTGTTTGAACTAAATCTGACGATTTTTCCATTTTCTTTCCATGTTTAGCTAACTGACGAATTATCAAAGGTAGATGAGAAGCTGAAGTTGACAGAATCTCTTCTTGATACCAAGGTATTGATTGAACCTCGTTTTGTTTTTTTTTTTTTTATTCTTTTCATTCTAGGTCAGATATGATAGATATACTTTTCGGCTACGCAGACTCTTGAAATCAAGAAGATCAATGATGAGAAGAAAGCATCTATGGCGGCTCAGTTTGCAGCAGAAGCCACTCTACGAAGGGTTCATGCAGCTCAAAAAGATGATGACATGCCTCCAATAGAGGCAATTCTTGCACCATTAGAAGCTGAGCTGAAGCTTGCCCGACAAGAGGTCTGGCTTTCATGCAGTAACTATCAATGAGTTAATGACCCTCAAGTTAATGCTGATTAACTATTAAAGATTATACACTTATAGCTTTCCCTTTTTCGGTTTCCAGATTGCTAAGCTTCAGGACGACAATAAAGCATTAGATAGACTTACCAAATCAAAAGAAGCTGCTCTACTGGAAGCTGAGAGAACTGTGCAGGTTGCCTTGGCGAAGGCTTCAATGGTGGATGATCTTCAGAATAAGAATCAGGAGTTGATGAAGCAGATAGAAATTTGCCAGGTATATTGGTTCGGTATGCCTTTTATCATTTATGTAGGGTTTGGCATGATGTAATCATAGTAAGATCATTCTATTGAATGAAAAAGCGTTTAGTTTTTGTGAAATGGAATTGATTAGACTATTTCTAAAGGAATGCGATTCCATCCATTTGCTTAAATTTCATTCCATGGGTGGGTTTTTTTCCCTTTTCTATTCCTTCGCGTACGGGAATGAAGAAAATACAGTATAATTCTCAGTAACGTATTTTTATCTTCTTCTTAGTTATGCCCATTACTTTTTCCCTAAAAGATTTGAAATTATATCTTGTTATATTAGTTTAATTACCTTAGGTTTTAACGAGCTTTTATAATAATTAGCTTGTATATAGAAATTTTAACATGTTCAATAGAATGAAATGATTATGTTTCATTACCCCATCTATTCCATTCTTATATCATTCCAATATATATACCCATATATTTCCTGCCACTTTATTGTCAGGAGGAAAATAAAATTTTGGACAAAATGCATCGACAAAAAGTTGCTGAAGTTGAAAAGCTTACCCAAACTGTACGTGAGCTTGAAGAGGCCGTTCTTGCTGGCGGTGCAGCTGCTAATGCTGTCAGGGACTACCAACGGAAAGTGCAAGAAATGAATGTAAATACCCTACATCCTACCCTTATAGCTGACTAGTGTTTAATACTGTTTATACATATTCATTTATGGGGTGTCCTTTGGTCTATCACTGTAATTAAACTTTTTTTTAAAACCATATAGGAGGAAAGGAAAACTCTGGATCGAGAGCTAGCTCGTGCAAAAGTTACAGCAAATAGAGTAGCAACAGTAGTCGCTAATGAATGGAAAGATGCTAATGACAAAGTGATGCCAGTAAAACAATGGCTTGAAGAAAGAAGGTTCTTGCAGGTATATGAAATTTCTTTTAACTGTTTAGCTGCTGTTCCTGTTGATATGCATCTATTTACATGTATTTTAAGGTCATAATTTCATTCCATTCACCTATAAATGTCTACGCGGGATATGTTTTATCTCTAACGGGTCAAGCGGGTGAAACAAAGAATAGCTAACAAGGAAATAGCTCAACTGATATTTTCCAAAAATGCATTTTTTTTTTTACAAAAATCCTCCGAAGTTATGTTTGTACAAAAATTAGATTGTCATTGAGACTTATAGTATAGTGTCATCATATTAGACGCACACACAATAAAATTATTTTGGACAAAAAGTGTTTTGGACCAACCCAACTTGACCTGTTCCACCCTTCACGAGTGTTGCCTATTCATATTTTTAAATTTGTTTTGACACTTACCAAACCCTGCTGCTATGCCCATTTTGCCCCCTTTCCTTTAAGTTTCTGACTGGCCACTTCATAATATAAGCATAACCATGTTGTATTGTTAACAGGGAGAGATGCAACAGCTGAGGGATAAGTTAGCTATAACCGAGCGCGCAGCAAAGTCTGAAGCACTATTAAAAGTAATACTCCGTCTAATCTTAATTATTGTTTCTGAAGGATGTATTGCATTTTTGATAATTGACGACACTAACTTTTATTTCCTTCCTAAAATTTTATAGGAAAAATTCCAACTGCGATTGAGAGTACTGGAAGACACTTTAAGATCACCAAACTCCCTTCCTCGTATCTCGGATGGAAAGTCTGTGAGCAATGGTCCTTCGCGCCGCCAGTCTTTAGGTGGAGCAGATAACTTCTCCAAATTAAACGGAATGTTACCAAAAAGATCACCATCTTTTCAAATGAGATCATCTCTTTCATCTGGTTCAAGTTCAATATTGAGGCATGCAAAAGGTACATCAAAGTCATTTGATGGTGGTACACGAGCACTTGACAGGAGTAAATCAAATGGAAGTGGTAGTCCTACTTTTAACATTGGCCAATCTTGTGACGGAACTAAGGATATTGAGGTCTCTAGTGAAAAACCAAGCGAGCCTCCAGGAACTGAAACTGAAGATAGTGTGCCAGGACTGCTGTATGATTTACTTCAAAAAGAGGTTATTGCTTTGAGGAAATCTGGCCATGAAAAGGATCAAAGCATAAAAGACAAGGATGATGCAATTGAGGTTGATGTCTTTCTTCTAAATTGTCTGTTTTTGTGACTTGTCAGAATTATTGTTCATCATTTGAACTTTAATGTTGATTTCAGATGTTAGCTAAGAAAGTAGACACTTTAACTAAGGCCATGGAGGTTGAGGCCAAAAAGATGAGAAGGGAGGTTGCTGCAATGGAGAAGGAGGTGGCTGCTATGCGTGTTGACAAGGAACAGGATAATAGGGCTAAAAGATTTGGGAGCTCCAAGGGTCCGGTGAACAGCTCTCAGCAACTTCCAGCCAGGTATGCTCTATGCTGCTTTGTTTTTTCTGTATGTACATATTCTTTTTTCTATTCTTTTGTTCTTTGAAGGTTTATATGTTTATAATATAGAAAATCTTCATGTATATGGCATAATATAGGACTACCATCGCACATCTATTTACATAGGGGTTGTATGCATCAACTATAGATTTCAGATTTTTAGGTGACTTAAAACCGTTTGACCCTTTTCCGTTTTAGCTTACTTTTTGTTTGAAACTTTGAGACATAACGCAACCTGCATTGACCCGTTAATAAGTAAATGACAATACTGATACCACCTTACTCTCATATTAAATGAGCCTTTTCCTTCAGAAATCAGAATACTACCTTTTTCTCATATCTAAATGATGCTTTATCCTTCCACATTTGAGTGGCCTAAAACCATCAAGTTGGGTTAGGCGATTGACTGACCATATATTGACATATTTCATTACTCATAAATGAGTATTATGTCATATGGATCAAAAGCCAATCAACCTGCCAGGATTCAAGATAGACTTCAGACCACGTTGAGGAAAGTTAGAGAGAAGCTATATTCATGCCTTTACCAATTGATTTCATGTTGTCTAACTAGGACAATTGAAGTGCACTTCACATATCTATTTACAATCTTTCCCTTTCCTGTTCTATCTTTGAGAATATAAAGATAGAACATCACTCTTTTAAGTACCTAAGTGGGGATTTGATAAAATCTAAGCTCTGCGGATGATTGACGTCTAGGTAGCATCTTAAGTGGCCCTAGATGGGAATTTTATAGACCCTGTTTCTGATTGAGTTTAGACCTTTCTGGAATCCTGCAACTGAAACTTTTAGTCCCTGACATTCTAGGAAAGAAAACATGGATTTCACAATAGCAAAATAAATGGATGAACCTATTTATATTGTATATCAATACACACATAAACTATTATCTTCCTTTGGCTCAATGAGGCAGTATCTGACCAACATATCTACTATATGCAGGAATGTAGCACGGGGTGGGGTGACCCGAAGCACCCAATAACATGGAAAAGGCCATGTGGATTAGGTCTCTTCTCGCTTTACTATATCTATAACTAGCATACTGATACATTATGTGTTTGGAGTAGCATAAAGATCAAAATTCAAGAGTTGGTGAAAAGGGCATGCTGTCGGTATTCTTTCTGACTATTTGGTAGGGAACAAGTGGATGGACAATATTGAAGCTGAGCTAACCATTGTGTGGTTGTATAGGTAGCTTTGTTGGTGTTATCTTACTTATGATGCTATAGTTTGTTAGTGTGATTGTCGGTTGTTTGTCGATATTGTTGTAATCAGATGGAAGAAAGCTGGAGTTGGGTAGTGTTTATGTGAGATTTGTAATACAGTTTTCTGACTAGCAGTAGTTGTGGTTTTTGCAAAATGAAATATTAGATTGTTTAATGTTTGTTTGCCTGTTTTTTGGGAAGGTAATATCAATGCTGCTTAAATGACTTTTGCGTACGTCCTGCACTGAAACATGTATATTGAACAATGATGGTTGTAAGTTCATTTGTACGCCGTTAAGATTAATTTGTACATCATAAAGGTAGACGATAACACACAGGGGTGTTTGGGATTGCTAAACAAAATTGCTTACTTTAAGGATGTTTGAGATTGTTTATTACTACATGTTTATGGTAAAACAATGTTTTTAAATGATTATGTTGTGTGATGCACTCTTGCTAAAGGTCAAAGTGAAAGGGATCCTGGATGCGAATATTTTAAGCTTTGGTAGTGTCAGAAGTGGGAAATTGAAAGATCAAAATGATGGCGTTGCTTCCCTTTCAAGTGACGGTGAAAATAATTAAAAAATAAAATAAAAATAGACATCTTATCTTTCTCATAAATGGGACACATCCTTCTATTTAATACTTGTAGTCTTGTATAAATTACATATCTTTCTATTTAATACTTGTGTAGTCTTGTATAGATGGGACATATCTTTCTATTTAATACTTGTAGTCTTGTACAACTCCTAGCAAAATTAAATATACCACAAAACTCAATTTTAATCTTTAAATAAACGAGTCATTCAGATCCGGGCGATGCCCCGGGCTGTATATGATGGTATTATATTTTTAAATTGTTATTGTTCAGCACAAATTTTCGTCATTTTGATCATGGATCCGTCATTTATTTTCGTCATTTTATATTCGGGACATATTTTTGTCATTGTATATATAAGTTATCATGGTAGCATACATTTTGTAAGCATGATACGTATTTAAAATAGTTTATTGACATGTAATCTTTTAAGATGTATTTTTTTACGTAATATTTTTTGTCTATTTATTTTGGTATTGACTCTATCATTTATTATTGGAACTAAGGGTGTGTTTGTGTAACACCTGGTATTTTTCCTAAAACCTAATCCTAGCCAAACTTCTATTTTTAGAGCCTGAAACGTTTTAAAACTTTAAAGCATGTTAAATTGGATTTGAGGAGCGTGAGATATATTAGGAACGAGGATTTATTCCTAGACTTACTCAGCACAACCTAGAAAAACTCGAATTTGTTTCATTTGCCAAATTATTTGATTTATTTTGAGTTTGAGGAAAACTCTGAAGTTTATGCTTGATTTATTGGAAAAACTATTTCGTGAACAATGGCGCAAGTTTCGTAATTTTTCGAGTCCGTTTGCTATGTCATTCGAGACCCGAACCGTTTTTATAAAAAGTTTAGCCTATTTGGCAAGAGTGGTCCCTTGAGTTTATTTTCAATAAACACCCTCCACTTCACTTAATAATAAAACTACCCTAAACCTTCCACCTATAAATACCCCCCATATATTACTTCCCCTCATTTTACCAAAAATAAAAACACACACAAACACTCACTTTCTCTCTCTTCCTTTCTCTCTCCCTCACGCCGGTCACCCAACCCCCACCGCCGGCTATAATTCCGGCCACCGGAGAATTTTCCGGCAACCACCAATTACACCACCTACCTATTTTGATAGATCGGGACATCCCCGACTCATCCCCGCAACCCATTTCACTCAAAACCCACGAACGCGCCCTCTAAGGCCATTTTTGTGATTCGACCGCCACTATTTTCCGTCACCACCACCTTATTTCGACGAGTTCTTGGTACCGAGTTTTTCCCCAACCTTTTTACACATGTTTTCTTAATAAAAACCTAAAATAAACTAAACCCTAATTTTGTTTTTATAAAATCCGATTGGGTTTTTGTTTCCTTTTTATTAAATGTTTTTAATAAGTGTTTTAATAATAAAACTCGTGTGGAAATCTTGTTTGGTTCGTTCTAGGTCGCGACTCGTGTGAACTCACCGAGTCAACTCGGTGACTCGGTGAGGTTGATGTTATTTTGATGTTGGGTCGAGTTTGGTAGCGAGTGGAAAGGTTAATATGGTTGTTTTGATTTTTGTGAGGTCCGTTTGGTTTGGTTCGAACCATGGCGGCCACGGCTCACCACCACCGAGCCACGGTGGTGGTGGTGAGTGGTGTAATTTTGTTATTGTTATTATTGTTGATGACTTGGGATTTTGGTATATTAAATTTGGATGAGTTTTGGTTAAGCCGAAGGGATTTGCGAATTGTATTTGGTTGGTTTAATAGGTTAGCCGTTTGGATTAGGTTAGAAATTGGTAATTTGGTTGAGGCGAGGTATATGGGATTGGCGTTGTTGTACGGATATGGTTTTGGTCTCGGATGGTTATTATTATTATTATTAACCTTATTATTATTATTATTATTATTATTATTATTATTATTATTATTATTATTATTATTATTATTATTATTATTATTATTATTAGTTTTAAACGGTTAAACGGTAAATATTAATACGGAATAATAACTATGAAATTTAAAATGTAAATTGTTAAAGTTAATTTGATTTGGATGACGGACTTGGTATCCGCATTTGAGACTTGTGATATGACTTGTGAACTTGTATTGGACGTATTGGATTTGCGGCTATGGTTATTTGGACTTATGGACCCTTTGGTACACGAGACGGTAGGGTACGTTAGGCCCTTAAAGATCTTAACGTACCTGGAACCCGAACTATACGAAATGGTCGATAAACCTGAACAACTAATGGACAACGTGAATGATATATCCAATCATATTAATATCTACACTTATATTATTATTAACGTTATTTGTATTTAAAAGAGTCGATGACTCGGGAAATGCTTTATAAACGGGCAGGTCATGCCGAAATTTACTAAAATTAATTATTATCTTTACTATACTTTATCAAATATAATCTTAATATATTTTGGGAAATGGGTAATACCGAGACTATTAGGAATTGTTGTCTTTATCTATTCGTGTCTTTTATTCTTTTCTGTTCTTCCTTTCTTTTGACGAGTATTCTTCGAGTCTTTGTTGTTTTCTCATATGTTTTAAGGTTCGCCGACTTGTTCTTTTCTATCTTTCTTCCACACGAGACTACTTTTGGAAAATGTTTTCTTTCAAACGCCATCATCTTTTATAAAACTTCATTCAAGCATTAACTATTAAAGTATTCGAGTACTATTGCTGAGTTATGATATTTATATGATTAGGTTGTGCTGAGGATTGTCTGCTGTGAGGCGTATTTGTTTGGTTGACATATATATCTCGTTACCTGCTGTTGTTAAGGTGTGATTCATAGCCCCACTTTTTATCTTTTAAATGTTTATAAACCCATGGGGTGAGATACATGCTTTAAATGTTTTCTGAGCACAAGTATTTTTGGTATGCTTTCCTGATTGGTATGCTTTCCTGACGATGTGCTAAGTAGCTCTGCCTTGCCTATGCAAGACCCTCAGATCATGAACCATTAATCACTTGCGAGTGAACGCGAATATAGGGATATAGCGCTATAGGAATTGACCCTCCCACTCCTTTTGCTAGATAGGCAAATTGTGGTGTACTATATTCGATTTGTCGAGTAAATGGCAAGTGCTCGACCTTGAGGGCATTGTTATACTATGAAATTCCGCGGTTATATTGATATTATGATTGTGGTTAACGTTTGCGTGTCATGAGCTTAGCATCATCAACAATGTTATATGCACAGGGATGCCTCTATACATTGGTTGTTATCTTGATTACCCGATATTAGCATATGTTGCTCATATCTTATGATTAAACCTTGTGCTCAACTTTATATTTTAAACCTATGGATTACACTCAACCTTTGTGTTGACTTTTTAAGCATGTATTTTCAGGTAATGATGTTTAGCTTGGCATGATGATATAATGGGCGTGGAGGAGTGGCATTGGCTGGAGTGGTATTCTGTCACGGCAGCTTAACTACTTTACTACCCTATTTTTACATGTCATTCGTCAAACCTTTTGTGTCTTTTACATTTCCGCTGCTATACTTTGTTTATTTTTCCGCTGCAAACTCTATTTACTTTTCCGCTGCAACTTTTATATAAAGAGTACTTGTACTCTAAATGGTTTATAAATCGAATGATATGTTTTGGTCACATTTTAAACGTCCCGAGTTGTGGTCGTTTACTATAAATGTGCCTGGTTTCTATTTTCGTAATACCCCCAGCACTGTAGCTGCCATATTTGAGTTGGGGGTGTTACAGAATGGTATCAGAGCCTACGTTTATAGAGAACGAGCTCGCACTCGACTATAAACTTTTTCCTGGAGTCAAAATGTTTTGAGACAGAAAGCCGCCAGCCCTTCATGCTACTTCGCGCCCAGGTAATTTATTTGAACTTTATATTTATACATTTCCGCTGCTATACTTTGTTTATTTTTCCGCTGCAAACTCTATTTACTTTTCCGCTGCAACTTTGACTAAAGAGTACTTGTACTCTAAACGGTTTGTAAATCGAATGATATATTTTGGTCACATTTCAAACGTCCCGAGTTGTGGTCGTTTACTATAAATGTGCCTGGTTTCTATTTTCGTAATACCCCCAGCACGATAGCTGCCATATTTGAGTTGGGGGTGTTACAGTTTGTTTCATTAAGATGTTTTGGGTCTGAATCTGACTATCACATCTTACTGGTAAGAGGTGGTTATAAAGTCTGAATCTGAATGAAATAATGTTGTTTGTTTTTTTATAATTGTCTGAATGGTTTTAATTGTAATTTTTTTAAGTATATATTAGACGATAACAATACAATAAATATGTATCTTTGAAAATGAATCGGTTCACACTATGTCAACAAACGATTTACGACTAACACTTTAATTCGCGAACTAATAGCTCGGTAGGTAAATAAACTCGAAACCGAAATTTCAGCCTTAACACTATTTGTAGTCCAAATTATAATAGCAAAATTCAACCCAAAATGAACAAATTAAACAAGCCCAACTTCAAGAATTTAACAGCCCAAGATTTTAACTCAAAGTAACCCAATGACAATAACCCTAATAACAAACCTAAAATGAATACTATCCTAATATGTTGTAACCCTAAATCAACGCTTCACTCATCTCATCACATATGCAGTCAAGACTCATTTTCTTTCTCCTAACCCTCCAAAACCATAATATCCTTTGTTTACTTTCTGCCAAACCCGAGCCACAAACACTGGAAACTTATGGTTTTCTATCTCCTTTAATCTCGTATCACACAAGGACCACGACTAAGATCTTGATAACAAGGTATCGGGTAAGGTTCGGTTGTTGTCTTATGTTCAAGATCGATGATGGGTTTTGTGGGTTTAAAGGTTTTGGAGGTGGGTGAAGGGTTTGGAGGGTTTGAAAGGGTGAGGGTTTTAAAGGGGTAGGGTTAAGAGATGAATGTATGAAAGGGTAGTGGTAAGAGGTAGTCAGACTTGCTCATCAACTCTTACTCAGTCAGACAATATATGTCTTACCGCGTCTGACTGTAAATGAAAAAACAAACAAGCTAACATGTCTGACCGCGTCTTACTGGTAAGATTCAGAGGCTGGTAAGACGTTTTTTTAAAAACAAACACACCCTAACTAATCTTAATACATTGTGCTAAGTTATAATTATTTCTTATGATAGTCAACAATGCCCGTGCGATGCACATGTGCTGTATAGAAGTTTTCATAGATTTAAAATACGTGCGATGCACATGGGCTATATAGAAGTTTTCATAGCGTAATATTCGGCATTTATTTTCATCATTTTATATTTAAGTTTTCATGGTGTCACACATTTGCTAAGCTTTATACGTACTTAGAATACTTTATTGAGTTGCACATGTGCTGTATATAAGTTTTTATATCGTAATCTTCAGAACTTATTTTCGTCATTATATATCTAAGCTGTGATGGTATCACATTTCTAAGCATGACACACATTTAAAATAGTTTATTGACATTAAAAGAGTATATGTGAAGAGATTTTTTTCAAGATGTTACATTGAAAAGAGTCTCTTCACATGTAATTTTTTAATATGTATAAGTTACATAAATTATTTTAAATATAAAGTGATGACATTAATGTTGGAGACCTTTTATATTCATCCACGTGCAATGCACACAGGTTTGGACTGCCTCAGGACCCATGCGATGCACACAGGTTGGATCTAATTGGCTTTTTCGTAATGTTCGGGACTAATTTTCAGTTCATGTTTGAAACTCTCATTTTTTTTGTGAAAGACAGACTTCGTTGTTCAAATAAATTACATTATTAAAAGCGAACTATAAAACAAATTTCCTTTTTAACAAAACTATAAAAACATAAAACATTAAAGTAACTAGTATATTCAAGAGTATAAATTATAATTCGTATAATAAATTATAATTCGTATAGTAAAATATTGCCTTTTTAATTTGTAACGTACTATTAATATGATTGCTAAGTATTCATCTATATTGACACAGTTGGCCGTGGCGTTGTTCTTGTTGTTGTTCTTCTTCTTGTTGTCTTTGTCGTTGTTGTTCATTGGCATTTTGCATGTTTTGTTCTTAATACAATTTTCGTGACTTGTCGATCTCTTTCTTTAATGTGAAGAGGTTTTTTGCAAAATGTTATATTTAAATGAGGCTTTTCGTATGTAATCTTTTAATGTGAGTAAGTTACATAAATTATTTTTTAATTAATTAATACAACATTTTTCCATAAACTATAATATCGAATTTGGAGCATTCATTAGTACCTCATTATAAGTATTTACAGTATGACGACATGAATCACATGATCTCAAAATCAAATGAATAATACTTACCTCGTGATAGGAGTAGGATAACATTTGAAATACAATTTTCTTCTCCTTTATATACTTCTTCGATTTAGAAGATTCTTATTGTTATGATGATCGTGTGAAGATATTTTTATTATATTTTTATTATATACTACCATTTGCAATATGTAACATCTACATAATTTACACAGTCATATCAAATATCAAAGTCACGCAATATTCTAAGACGTTTAATTAAGAAAGTGACATTAACACAACGCAAAACAAAAAACTACATTAAGAGCAAAAATATTAAAATGCACCAACAAAGTGTGGTAATAATTATTGACTAAAAATTGAATGCTCGTCACATTATTTTCAATAAACTTACTTGCTACTGAACCAATAGTATTAGCCCGTTTATCGGTATTACATAAGTAAAATATTGCATGTTTAATTTGTAACGTACTATTAATATGAATGCTAAGTATTCATCCCACCGGTGGCCATGGCGTTGATCTTGTTGTTGTTGTTGTTGTTGTTGTTGTTGTTGTTGTCGTCGTCTTTGTCGTTGTTGTTCATTGGCTTTTTGCATGTTTTGTTCTTGACACAATTTTTGTGACTTCTCGATCTCTTTCTTTAAAGCTTCTTGATGCGCTACAAAAAAAATAGATATAGTTGATCGTTAGTAACTTAAATACAGTTAATCAATATATTGCATTTTCGATCAAAGTAAAAATGTTCGTGCATGTTCACTTAACTGATAAGACAACGATGTGTAGGATCTCTTAAACCATTAGAGAAGATGATGTTACTACCAAATCTCCTAAGCTACCATCTTTATGTCCTACATTGTTA
>LBNU01009076.1:12145-41115 GCA_014162995.1 Artemisia annua | reverse complement strand
ATATAAAGAACTTGAAAATCGGCCTTATAACGAATTAGTTATGATTTTTCGAAAGTTATTATTTTCACTTATAACTTACCAGCACTTACCCAGAAAATTTTCCAAGTATACTTATAAACACCCATGTTGAGAGCTATTTTCCCGTCAATTGACTCAGTTTTAGAGTTTTGGACCACAAGGAACAAAAGTTAGAGCACCTTGCCTAGTTTTCAAATCAAAAAGCCGTTCGTTATTTGGACTTAAGATGAGTAATCTACAGCCATCCAAATATTTATAAAAACTGCCCAGAAATGACAGCTTTAATCTAAAATACCAAACTTCTCGACCATTTAGCATAAAATCTAGACACTTTGAGCAAAACTTCACTTCTGAACATTTTGAGGCTTGGTGCTAAGCTTTCCAAAAATACTAATTTTACTTCCTAACTCTCAATATTCACTGTTTTACAACTAATTTTCCGAATCCATTTTTAACCGTACTGCCAAAAATTTCTAAGTGTTATATTTTACGTCAAAAACCTATATTTCACTATATAACTATTATATAACATTGTTAAACTATATAACCATGAAATAATCACCATGACCTTATACGAAGATGTAATCTATATTTTCGCCAACAATATATATTTTGAGTACAAAAACGAGTGGTATAGATATTAGTACAAGTGCATACATAAACCGAATTCATAATCTAAATTAGATTACTTGCATTCATTATAGGTTGCGATTAGGAGATTGCACCTTATTACCACAGCTCATACCTTTCCGTTTATACCGTATCTTGAGGTGAGTTTTCATAGCCCCGTATGCATTCTTTTATTGTTTTCAAATCCCACGGGGGAGAATACATTGCACCATTTTTCCATACGGAACTAAGTATACCAAACCATATACAATGCTTAAGTTACCACCTTGCCTATGAAAGTTCCCCTATTATCATGAACCGTTAATTGTATTTAAGCGAGAGTGAGTGGATAGATCTATTGAGGGTGACGCCTCCATCCGTGTTGGGGTTACCGACAGTCAAGCGGATGCATTTCATTTTTATTCATATTAGAGTGTCTGGCAAAACACTCTTTAGGGGCATTCCATACAGTCAAGCTTCGGGGTCATGAGCTTAAGTGCTATTGTATTATTTTTCATTAACATGTGACGGGTAGTCATACATATATACTTATGGTTTCCGTATAACTTCCATTTTATAAACCTATGATTTCTCACCAACATATTGTTGACGTTTTAGCAATGTATTTTCAGGTAACTAGTGTAACATCATGTGACTTGCATTGGACAAACATGGAGTCAAGGATTGACGCGTCTCACTGTTTTTATGTCAATGCACTTATCTATCGTTTGATCTTGTTGTTTTATTTTCAATAAATGTGTAAAACTGTTTAGGACCTTTGTTGTAAACCTTTATGTTTTAAATAAAATGATCAAACGTTGTATTTACAAAACGACACTTTAGGTCGTTCAATGTAACCTTGTATGAGATGCCATGATCGTTACACCCGGGAATTCAATTCCGCTGCCATATTACAGGTAAATTCAGGGTGTGACAATGTGAAATTTACATAAAATAATATAAATCAATATGCTAAATAAGTAAGACGATATGATGCTTACTTTACCACCAAAATAAGTTGTAGCCCAATGTGCATGCGGTGTGGAGGAAGTTGTGGTTTGTTGTGTGTGATTTTTGACACATTATATAGTTGATAAAATATTTGTAACTCATGGACGGGAAGGTAAAAAGACTAACCACTAATTGGTGTGTTTAATTTATGCATTAATGGTATTTTTGGTTTGTATTCTTTGAGGTTTAGAGATGGCTTGAAACATGTTGTACCGTACAAACTTTTGTGCACGATTCCTATGTACTTACCTTTATGCATGATTATTAAATCAATGTACTAACACATGAAGCTTCCACATTTCACTTTCAATTCATGAAACATTTATTGGGAGCACTTTGCATTTATAAGACAACTTAAGCTTTTAGTATATAAGACTAGCTAATATACATTATTGCTATTTTCTTAACGTGGCAAGGTAATTTACGGAGTATTTTCTTGGAGTATAACCCAATTTCATTGATTTTGCAGTTTATTTAACTTGCTAAAGGTATTTGTTTTTTTTGCCACCACACTAGCCCCTAAGTCAAGTTGGCAACTTTGGCATACATCTTGTAGTCCAGGGAAACAATGTCTAAATATTCATATATGATGACTTGTTAAATTGTTTAACTTTGGATAATAGCAATGTTGATGCCTAGGACGGTGGGCGTGGACATGACAAATCAATCGGCAAAGGAAAAATTGGTTTTGCCACTAAGGAACACGGCCCGATCATGGGTTTTGCCGCAAAAGGGACTCCTCGAATAGTCTTGCGAGACTATGAGGGAAGAGAAAATATGTTTCATTTGTTCGTCGTGTGTTCTCGGATTATTTGAAATAATAAAAATGAAAATTTCAATGGAGTAAAGAGAATATAAACAACTATTCAAGGAAGAAAAAAAGTGAATTATCGTGACGTGAAGCTGATGTGTCATCAATAGAAAGGAATTCTTCATCACACCCTATACTCTTACAGGGTGAGTAGCATCTTCCTCTTGTTATACCCGATTGCCCGAATGTGCAACATAGAATAGTCTGGGGACTCATATTGTAAATAAAAGGTCTACATTTATACAAGCTCAGATGTTGTAACAGCTTTATAAAAACAGTTGTATCCCTCTCATTTCAACTCAATAAAATCAATAACTGTTTTTATAGAGCTGTTACAATATCTCAGCTTGTACAAATGTAGACCTTCTATTTACAATATTTACAATATGAGTCAGACTATTCTATCTTGCACACCGAAATTGCACACCGAAGAATGCGATAACATATGTTGCAAGTAGGGATGAGCATATCGAACCGATTCCCGTAACTGAACCGGAACCGTACCGGTACCGTACCGAAACCGTACTGAGTCCCGATATATGGTACGGTACCAGGACTACCGTACTGAGTCCCGATTGGGTACCGGAATTAGAATAGTCCATTTTTTTTGGGAATTGTATCCAAAAACCCATTTGTTCCATGCAAGAACAGACATACGGGCAAACCAAAGGTAAAAAAAAAAACCCTACTGTTACTAACAAGTAACAACAACGGCTCTCTTTTTTTTTGGATTTATATTATGCTTTTGAGGTACTAAAGTATGTGTTTTAAACTTGATATTACAATTGGTTTTTAAAGTAAAGGATCCTATCCTATTTCAACAGTTGATGTTTTAGTAGTAATTCATGCATAACCGCTGTGCTGGTGTTCATTTATGTGCCAATTTGAAGTCCCTACAGTATACGTTTGGTATTACACATTGCAATGTGTCGTAATTAACATGTGCAACATCAAAGGTTTCATCTTATATTTTCATTTGTTCGTTGGATATAGTTTCTTGAAACAAGCATGCACATATATATGGAAATAGCTCGTACATTCTTTGTATAATACAAGTTTTAAATATCATTCAAGTTTAACAAAAAACGGGAATAACCCGATACGTACCGATTTTCCGGTACCGTGTCCCGAAACCGGTACCGGAAGCGGAATCCCGTTCGGTACGGGATCGGTACACACCTTTCATGCCCGGGAAAAAAACGGGAGCATCAATTCGGGACGGGATCGGGACGGGATTGGTCCCGAGCTCGTCCCTAGCTGCAAATAATGTGTCACTTAATCTTTAGGCTCCCACAAACATTCAATGGATGGCTACCAAACAAAATAACAAATACCTACGTACTCAACGACATGTTGACATCTATTGGATTTTCAATAAGAGGTTCACTGGTCTCTGTCTACATATATATTCTAGTAATGATATACTTTTAAATATTCTTTATTATACATCTAAAGTCACATTTTATTCAACTATTTCTCTGGAAAAGAAAAACAACTTTTTGTTAGTCACGTAAGTAATGGCCATAAGAAGTTTATGAGTATTTTTTTCCAAAAAAAAAAATAAGTGTAGATCGGTGGGGACACCCTGATTCCGGGTATCTTTTGGCATCAGTCATTGTCTACCCCACCAGGAATAGCTTCGGCAACTCTCCTGGTCTAGTAAGGCACCAACTGGAGTGAGCACGAGCCAAGACTCGGATCCCTGTGCTCTTATTCAACGAAGTCTCTCCAGTGTGCCCATAGGTTTTGCGGAGGTGAGTACTGTTTACGAGTATTTTTAATAGAACACAACATCATTTCTCTGTTTATTTAAATGCATATTAGAGACTGTTTTGAGATCATTGACACACAGTGCTTTATACAATTCCCTTGGTGTTAATCAAATCAACTTAAGTTCAAAAACTTTACCTACAATTGTCTCGTCTATTACAGAAAGTTATCGAGTCCTTGCTATTGTTGTAGTTGAGATGTCTAGACTAAACTTCTTTAACTCTAGCAATTTAGCTGCCTCTAGTTTTGATACCGTAATGCCCCTTTAATCTAGTGGTAAAAGCGTTAAGATTGAGATCAACATTCATTATTATAATCGATCCAACAAAACTAGAAACAAAGCTCCTTACAAAAACATACGGAGTACTAAAGAAGAGATAACGTGTTATCTACAAACTTAATATATAAACTTTACATTGCAAAAATGTTTTATACCAGAATCTAATTTTGTTTGATAGTAAGACTTTGGATCGCAATAGCAAAACCTACCAGGATGAAAGTACAAAATGCCGGACCTACGTGAGTTAAAATGACACTTGACACCTTTTTAAATTGAAATGGTAAACCTACATGAAGGTTGCAGAATTTCACTTTTATGTTTAATTAACTGTATTTTTGTAATAATTTCAGTATTGAAACGTGTGACCTGTGACCCAAACATTTATTTTTTATAAATTATGTAACTTAATTTTCGTGTTTTATAAGTTCAGTTCTATGAACTTTCGTGTTTCGTAAGTTGAATAACTTATACAAACAATAAAAAAGTTCAGTAACATAATAAAAAGAAAATTGCTAAACATAAGCTTTAGTGTTATATTTAAAGTGTTATTAATTATTTGTACTTTTAATTATAATTGTCCATCCTTTACATTTAGCATATTTCAACCGACTTTATGTACAACTGATTATGCATCTATCTCTAATATATAAAAAAAATCATTTTTCTTAAAATTAAAAACTTAGAGAATGAGTAAAGTTCTACTAACGTTCACTATCAAATTAATAGTTTAAGTATCTTTTAAACTTCAAACGTTTATCATTTTTCATTTTTAATGTGTAGATTTTTTTCACATAGTGACTACAAATTAAACCTTTAAATATTGCATCAAAAGTCACACCATGATAAGAAGCATAGTTATATATAGTCCTTACGCGCGATTATTGTTATTTCTTAAAAAGAAGTGATTGGCAAATTGATATATTTGATTGAAACACTTTATGTACAAACAGTTAAAACAATTTATATTTACAATATAATTGTTTTAATACACATTTAAAATGTCTTAGGGTTTGTTGGTTAATTTTTTTCATTAAGTAATGTTAATTAACAGATGACTTAATGCAGACAACCGCAGTTTAATTACTTAATATTTTAAGTTATCTCTCTATTAAGTTATGATTTAACTAATTCAAATTTTTTCATATTAAGTCAATTAAGTTGAAATCAAACACCCCCCTTAATCAAATATGAAAGTGTACAAATCTACTTCATTTTTTTTTTAAACCTAAACAAAATCCTCTAATTTAAAATTTTGAAATGACTGTAAATCACAAGTGTCCAACGTGCATAGTGAGTGCGTAGCAATACAGCTAAGACAACAACAGTCCCATTTTAAACAACCTTTCACCCTCCTTTAACCGTTTTTCATTTCCTCCTCCCAAATCTACATCTCAAATCCCCAAATCCAAACCCTAACAAATCCACATCAAAATCCTAACACATTGTCATAAATCAATCAGATCTAGCGATAATTAAACAAAAAATCTAGTAAAATGGCGGCGACAATGGGGAGCTTGATCGGACTGGTAAACAAGATACAAATGGCGTGTACTGTTTTGGGAGATCATGGCGGTGAAGGCATGTCTCTTTGGGAAGCTCTTCCTACCGTTGCTGTTGTCGGTGGCCAGGTCTATAATATACTTTTTTTTTTTTTTTTTTTTTTTTTTTTTTTTTTTTTTTTTGTTGATCTAACATTTTTATATATTTTTTTTAAATGAATCAGAGTTCTGGTAAATCGTCCGTGTTGGAGAGTGTCGTCGGAAGAGATTTCTTACCTCGTGGATCTGGTATATATTTATTTTTTTTACTCATGTGATTTATGTGTTTTTACGTGTTTTTTAGCCGATCTGTGAGATCTACTATGCCTCACTAACATGTTTAAATTAGTAATCGCCTAGGATTTGTATTTGTAGAGTTCCACATTGCTCGATACCTTAGGTCCTCAACGCTTATTAAATAGGTTTATATGTTTATTTTCTTCATATGTAGTGCATTGCTAGATTCAAATTTCAGTTTTAAATAATTAGTACGGGAGTGAGATAAGTATAACAAGGAGTATCACGTCGTATCTGGTCTTTCTCCTTGAAAGGAGAACTTGACAATATTGTTAAGAACAGTGAAATAAATAACAAGGAAAATTGTTACATGTATTTTGAAATAGTTATATATTGTTCAAATTGGTAAAGGAAACATGCTCTTCTTTTTTCCTTTTTCTTCTATTGGTATGGAGGTTCTAACTCCTCTTGTTTTGTGGATAACTTTAAGGTATTGTTACAAGGAGGCCGTTGGTATTGCAATTGCATAAGATAGAGAGGGGAACTGAGTATGCAGAGTTTCTTCATAATCCAAGGAAGAAGTTCACCGACTTTGGTACGTTTATTACAAATTTCTGATCCTTACTTTTTATTTATATTCTGTACTAGTGATTATTGGTGCACCTTGCTCGACCGATTGTATCACAATCACAATTACGGAGAATCTTCTAATAGCAGCAAACGTGAGAAATGAGATAACCTGACTTCGAATGTTCTTAACGTGTGCAGATTTAAATTGATATATGGTTATACGAACTGCTTATTAGTTTGTCAATAGTCATAGATATCTGATTTGAATCACATCAATTTTTAAGTGCAGCAATAAAACTACACAAAATATAGTTACTTGGTCCCGGTCACGCTAGTTCTAGAAAACGCATTGGCTTTGGCTCACATTTAGTTGCTTTTAGAAAACAAGGATCATATTGCACAGATGTAATAGTTGACCTCGAACGATCATTATGTTATCTGATATAGTTTTGGCCTACCGCATTTGGATTTGTTTGCTCTCCTGACCTGTTACAATGTAGTATTATCTCGAGAGCCTACTTTACCTATGCTAAGTTTAGTTGCCCACTTTAAGAATTCTTATTTATAAGAAAGACAGTTTCAATGGTGAAATAGCTTGATCAGAGATCTCAAATTGCAAATAGGGACATTTAGTAAGATCAAATTGACACTCTTACGAATGTTCATCTACATGCATGTTCTCTACAGATATCAAGTATATATTTCATCTTGGTCTTAAATTTTAGAAACTGGAAGGTCTGCATGCCTTATCAGTTCAGTTAAGCAGTACTCTTTTTTAAACTACTGTTACATGCACGAGTGCAGACAATCTATGTTGATAAGAAGTAACCCGATGCTGCATGTTTCCACAATAGTAACCCGAAGCTGCGTGTTTCCACAATAAACTGTTTGATTATCTTCAGTATTTGATGATATGCCAATATTACATATTATTTGTCTGATCAAATAGTCATTGTATAGATATATTGTTGCTTTCCCCATGAAAATCATTTGTACTCATTCCGTCATTTAAATGCATAGCTCTCATCTATGTAGTGCCATAAATGATTATGTCAAGTCATATATTAGATATCTAATTTGTTTCTTCTCTGGAGCAGCTGCTGTGCGTAAGGAGATTGAAGATGAAACAGAACGTATGACTGGGAGGTCAAA
This sequence comes from Artemisia annua, assembly GCA_014162995.1. Classification (NCBI taxonomy): domain Eukaryota; kingdom Viridiplantae; phylum Streptophyta; class Magnoliopsida; order Asterales; family Asteraceae; genus Artemisia; species Artemisia annua. The sequence continues at coordinate 33,119 of LBNU01009076.1, read as the reverse complement.
GGCAATCTCTAACCGTCCAATTCACCTTAGTATTTATTCTCCAAATGGTATAGTCATTGTTTTGCTGATTGTGAACTAACTACCATGGACAAGTTCAAGTATTCCTTATAATTGGTTTCTATATCAACATTAAGAGTTTGATATTTGTTTTACAGTTGTGAACCTGACTCTTATAGATCTTCCTGGGTTGACAAAAGTTGCTGTAGGTGAGCATTTACTAGTTTTTAGGTATAACATTAATCTGTCTAGCATATATGTAAATGACCTTTTTGGTCTATGCAGAGGGACAGCCAGAATCCATTGTTGAAGATATTGAAAATATGGTCCGCTCCTACGTCGAAAAGGTATGAAACATATCTTAGTAGATCAGACCATCTAGATGACTTATTTAATTTTAAACAAATGCTTAATAATTTAGCCATTTTGGTCATGGAATATACATCCAAGCTATTGGGTGCAACTTATAACTTTTCGAAACTTATATTTCCATGTCATTTATGTCAAGATTAGTTTCCACTCTGTTCATCTAATGAAAACTTCTGTTTCTGTAGCCAAATTGCATTATATTGGCAATTTCCCCTGCTAATCAAGACATTGCCACATCTGATGCTATAAAGCTCGCTAAAGAAGTTGATCCTACAGGTATCTTATGGTTGTTAAATTCAATTTCTCTGTCTATAAAAGTTTTCATGATCCGTTCTTCTGTGGTCTTTGGCGAATGTACGCATGCACACACACATATATGTCTAAAATACACTTGAACTTGAACCTGAACCTGAACCTGAACCTGAATGTTAATTTTCAGTTGGGGTGGTACCTCTGGGCCGTAAGGACATATTGGTTATGGTGCCCTTCCTATTAGCCACTTTCCATATCTGGAATTAGAATACTAAATTTCTCATTTTGTACTTAGGTGACCGAACATTTGGCGTGGTAACTAAACTCGATCTCATGGATGCGGGAACCGACTGTCTGGATGTATGGGTTTTATCTTCTCACAAGTTTCTAGATATACTTTACATTATTCCCTGACTTTGATACCTCGTAGCATTTGCATACCTCAATTTCATAAGGTACAATTGCTAGGTCCTAGAATCAAGGATAGACCTTATTTATTACAAAATGGCAGGTTCTCGAGGGAAGATCCTACAGGCTTCAGCATCCATGGGTTGGAATTGTAAATCGTTCACAAGCTGATATCAACAAGAATGTTGACATGATTGCTGCCCGACGAAAGGAGCAGGAATATTTTGACTCTAGTCCTATATATGGACACCTGGCACCTAAAATGGGTTCAGTGTATCTTGCAAAACTTTTATCTAAGGTATCCATATTCTTCATATTCATTTTACTTAACAGTATTCTTAATTATATTGTTTGACAAGTTTCCATTCTTATTAATCTTTCTTCATCAGCATTTGGAGTCTGTTATCAGGCAGAAGATACCAAGCTTAATTTCATTAATTAATAAAAATATCGATGACATCAATGCGGAGCTGGATCGTATTGGCAGACCAATAGGAGCAGATGGAGGGGTAAGTTTCATAGAAATCTCATAATTCTTATATATTAATGGTTATCTTTACTAATCAAAAGTTTATATGTATGCTTGTGAATAGGCACAACTTTATACAATTTTGGAATTGTGCCGTGCGTTTGATCGTGTGTTCAAAGAGCACCTTGATGGAGGGTAATGCATGATTTCTACTTCTAACTTAATGCACCAGTTCCATTTTTGAAATTTTAATACGGAACCAAAACAACAAAACGATATATAACGAGACACAGATATAAAAGAAAACTGATGTCACTTAAACACAACAAAATGATATATAACGAGACACCGATATAAAAGAAAACTGATGTCACTTATTTGGATAATATATCTATCCTAAAACATGTTCCTTTTTCAGCCGACCAGGTGGAGATCGTATTTATGGAGTCTTTGATCATCAGCTACCAGCTGCATTGAAAAAGCTTCCACTGGACCGCCACCTCTCCACCAGTAATGTCCGGAAAGTTGTTTCAGAGGCTGATGGTTATCAGCCCCACTTGGTTGCTCCTGAACAAGGATATAGAAGATTAATAGATGGATCTCTTGGATTTTTTAAGGGCCCAGCTGAAGCTACTGTAGATGCGGTAATCTTTTGTAGTTTTTGGTGTTATGTCAGTCCAATTGCTTGTATTCTAGTATATAATGAAATTGGAGTAGGTAAATATAATAAGAAATTAAAAATTAGGAACAAGTTAATTTAATTCCATCAGCTGCCATGTTCTTTTGTATTGAATAGGTAAAAAAATAATAATAATAAAAAATAAAATAAAAAAAATAATAATTAAAAAAAAAACCTCACACGTCTTTTTTAGTACTAAATGTATTTTAGTACATATTGCAATATCTGTAAGTAAATATAATAGTAATTAGTAGCAAATTAGTTTCTTTCCATGCTGCAGTTCTTGTTCTTACCTAATTAAAAATGTCAAAAAACTCGTACATTTCTTGTTTGGTCACATTGGCTTAATTGTGTCATTCTCTCAGGTACACTTCGTTTTGAAAGAACTTGTGAGGAAATCGATCGCAGAGACAGTGGTATATATTTCATTACCTTGATCACTTAGATGTTTAATTTCTTTGAAATGTGATCATTCTTTTCCATATTTAACTTTTCTTGTTTGCAACAAAAAACCAAGTGTGTTGTTTAAAAAAAATCAAACACTTGCTGCAAGGCATATAATCTGGTGTTTGTTGATACTTAATGCCTTGATGGCTGTTGCAGGAGTTAAGACGGTTCCCATCACTCCAAGCTGACATAGCAGCGGCTTCAAATGAATCACTGGAAAAGTATCGAGATGAAAGCCGAAAAACAGTTAACCGCCTGGTGGAAATGGAATCAACTTATTTAACAGTAGAGTTTTTCCGTAAAATTCATGAATCGGAACTGAGACCCCCCAAAGATGATAAGCATTCAAACAGACCTCCACCAAATGCACCAGTGGATCGGTATGACGATCAACACTTCAGGAGGATCGGTAAACACATCACCTCTTGCTCTTTTTCTTTATGCTGCTGATGCTAGAAGTAGCAAGATGGGTGTTTTCGCTGACGTTTCAAAGCGGGTTCAGGTTTAAAAGGCCTGTATAACGAGCTAAAACAATCCATATTGGGTTGGGTTGACTTATAAACACTTTGGTATAAAAAAAACAAGATGAAATAAGCATCTTCTAACCTGCTTATGAAAAACTGTTTTTCTGCTTAAAAAAAGCAGGAAAGCAGGCAGTGTTTGGACTGGAAAAGTGCTTTTTCTGCTTTAAAAAAAGCAGAAAAAATAAGCAATCCCAAACACCCTCTATAGAAACATTTTATAGGTGGTCAAATTCATGAATCATGATTTAAAACACAGTAGTTATACATTAACAATTTAAATACATAAAACTATTTAAGAGGTCTGCTATAAACATAAACTTTGGGCGACTTTCAACCTGTTTGACCATTTTGCTCAGAAAACCCTTTTTCGTTTTAGCTAAAATTTTGTTTGACCTGTTTAAGATAAAACCCAAGGCAATGTCACTCATTTCTAATTTATAAGTAACGGATCAGAATTGCTTTCTGTAGTTAATACCATCATAACAACGGTTAAATATCAAATGTATGGAACAAAATGTGTCCCATTCATGTTTAAACTTGATCAGTAATGGTGTGTTTGATGCATTTAGAGTGTCATTTTTAGAAAGTGCTCCTCAAAAAATTCAGATGCTAAATCGTTTTCTTCAATCAATCCCCTTTCTGAGTGTGCCAAGTGATTGTTATCAGGGTCAAACGTCTCTGCTTACATTGGTATGGTTTGTGATACTCTGAAGAATACGATACCAAAGGCTGTTGTTTATTGTCAAGTCCGAGAAGCAAGAAGATCATTGCTGAATCTATTCTACACACAAGTTGGTAGAAAGGAGGTATGTTTTTTTCCCTGTTTCTTTGATATTTTTTCCTTCAATTCTAACAAGTCAAACTCGTTACTCCCACTGTTTTATAAAAGTCAAATGTATTGAAAGTATATGAAACATGCACAAGCATTATTCCTGTAACGGGTTTAATGGAACAAAAGGTGTACATTATAAGTAATAAACTAGTATGGGATTAATTGGTGGTTACTTGCTTATGAAGTTTGGGAATGTACACCTACACCGTTACACTATTTGTGATGATAAAATTGATTTCATATACTTGGGATGACAATATGTTATCCTCTTATCATGGAATTTGTACTATAAAAGATATCAGTTCTATAAATACTGACAGAATGTTGGTTTTTTGTTCTTAAATTTCCGTCTGGTTTAAAAAGTTGATAGTCAAAACTGAAATAGGAAGTACAAGTAGTATTTTTATTTTATTATTATTATTTTTTTCGATTTAGTCAAATCTCCATTAACTTGAGTGAAAACAAAACAAAATGAGCTGATACCAGATGATCCAACCGAATAACTAACCTACCTAAAGAAGGTATAAGAAAATACACCAAAAAAGACTGAATACTTATCTATTATGCTGTCTCTTTGTTGCAGAAAGAACAGCTTGGTAGAATGTTGGACGAAGATCCGTCACTCATGGAAAAGAGAGAGACCTTAGCTAAGAGGCTTCAACTATATAAGTCAGCCAGAGACGATATTGATGCAGTTGCCTGGAAGTGATCGATGAATGTGACCAAACACTAATTGGTACCTTATATCATACTACAGATTTGTACAACTCATTGTTTGGAGTTAAGCAAGTTAATTCTTGTGCTGTTGTTCTATAATCATATCATTTTGTACTACTCGTAATTACCAAAAGCCTGTAGGCGTGTTGCCTGTGTTAGAATTGGACTTTTTGAGTTGTATACAATATACATGAAGATATTCTTTTGTTACTGATTACCACTCCAGATATAATATTATTTGTTCACTTTTGGCCATGTTTCCGGTATTGCTTATTACCATGTTTCCGGCTATGGATTGTGGTGATAACTGAGTGGAAAAGAAAGAGGCATTTGTCAATGCTGAATAAGGCACCACCCTGAAGCCAAAATTGCCACATCTTTCTGTGTGTCAGTTAGGTGATAAAATGAGTAGGTTGGCAGTCAGCGGGTCAAAATCTATTTGTTACTATAGATACGCCAGTCAAAGAAACAGGGTTGGGTTCGAGTCAAACCGGGTAACTTTTTATTTTTTTATTATTATTATTATTATTATTATTATTATTATTATTTTTTTTTTATTTTTATTTATTTATTATTATTATTATTTTTTTTGACAAAATCTAACTCCAATAGAAACGTTTTGCTTACAAGTAAGCCTCAAGTTATTAGTTCTAGCCTTTGCACTAGAGAGGCTTGTATCTGCTTGGCTCAACCTTCGCATATCATTGTGCTTAATTAGTTTAAACCATATCATTTTAGTCCCTCTATCCCAAGGAAAAAATAACTCCCCCTCTTGAACAATACAACGTCTAATTTGATAAATAAATTGGAAAAATAGACCATCTTTCAGAAAACAAGTTAACAGACCACCTCAAGAATAACTTGAAATTCTAATTCAGCAAGCAGATTAATTATCAAAGAATGAAATGTTGCATATTAACAAGACATGTAAATAAAGTATGAAAATGTTCTGTTTTTTGCGAAATAAAACTATTTTGCAAAGCAGTACTAAATAATTACCATGTGAATACGCATGCCTAATTAAAGTGCATTACAGCATTAGTGCAGTATACAAACTCAACAACATTATTACAGTAGACAAGCTGTCTAATTAATGTATCTCATATGCTGAAGACATAATTGCATCCAGGTGCTCATTTTACACTATACGGTATACAAAATTATCACATAATTGACAGTTACCGACCACGTCATCCTTAACAAACTAAAGCACACAGCATAAACACTTCTCAAATAATGCCAGACAAAATCATAACCATTAAACAATAGAACGCCGCCTCACCAAAATGATCAAACTTGATTTCACGGCTCAACATCCTGCCTGCTTGCCAAACATAATTCATGCAACTCATTAAGAACCCATTCTTCGCCTGTGTGACCACCCAACACAAGAACCCTTGTACCCCCGACGACACAAGTACTATGACCCCAAGCGAATTTCGGAGGTGTACCAGGCACATTTAGAATTCTCCAAGATGGTTTCTCCTCTGCAGGGTCCAACAAGAACACCTGTGATGGAGAGTGAAGCCCAGCAATTGAACCACCAAATATTATAACACGCCCGCATGGCATACTCATGGCTACATGGTCCAGCCTAGGTGGTGGAACCACCGCACTCTGTGTCCCTACACCTGTAAAAGCATTGCACTCTAATAGCCTCCATTTAGGACTCTCATCCATCAAATCTATAGTGTATGCCTCACTTGATCTTAACCGCAAGTGACCACTGTTGGCAAGCCCACCATACATAAGAATCTTAGTCCTTCCATAGACTGAGAGTGAATGGCCCAGTCGAGACGGCGGGACTCTTGAAGTCGGAATCTCTCTCCATGTTGGTTTTTCCATTGTGAGATCAAGTAAAAACGTGTCGTTTAGAAGGACTCCGGCATCAGTGNCCAGATTCAATAGAAGAATGAAATGTTGCATATTAACAAGACATGTAAATAAAATATGAAAATGTTCCGTTTTTTGCGAAATAAAACTATTTTCCAAAGCAGTACTATATAATTTCTATGTGAATACGCATGCCTAATTAAAGTGCATTACAGCATTAGTGCAGTATACAAACTCAACAACATTATTACAGTAGACGAGCTGTCTAGTTAATGTATCTCATATGCTGAAGACATAATTGCATCCAGGTGCTCATTTTTTACACTATACGGTATACAAAATTATCACATAATTGACAGTTACTGACCACGTCATCCTTACCAAACTAAAGCACACAGCATAAACACTTCTCAAATAATGCCAGACAAAATCATAACCATTAAACAATAGAACGCGCCTCACCAAAATGATAAAACTTGATTTCACGGCTCAACATCCTGCCTGCTTGCCAAACATAATTCATGCAACTCATTAAGAACCCATTCTTCGCCTGTGTGACCACCCAACACAAGAACCCTTGTACCCCCGACGACACAAGTACTATGACCCCAAGCGAATTTCGGAGGTGTACCAGGCACATTTAGAATTCTCCAAGATGGTTTCTCCTCTGCAGGGTCCAACAAGAACACCTGTGATGGAGAGTGAAGCCCAGCAATTGAACCACCAAATATTATAACACGCCCGCATGGCATACTCATGGCTACATGGTCCAGCCTAGGTGGTGGAACCACCGCACTCTGTGTCCCTACACCTGTAAAAGCATTGCACTCTAATAGCCTCCATTTAGGACTCTCATCCATCAAATCTATAGTGTATGCCTCACTTGATCTTAACCGCAAGTGACCACTGTTGGCAAGCCCACCATACATAAGAATCTTAGTCCTTCCATAGACTGAGAGTGAATGGCCCAGTCGAGACGGCGGGACTCGTGAAGTCGGAATCTCTCTCCATGTTGGTTTTTCCATTGTGAGATCAAGTAAAAATGTGTCGTTTAGAAGGACTCCGGCATCAGTGCACCCACCTGAGACCACTAGTTTTGACCCTTCTATAGTGCATGAGCTATGCCAAGATCTAGGTGGAGGTGGACCCCCACCAAACACTTCTATCCACGTCGGTTGTTTGGCGTCTAGGTCTAGAACAAACACATCATTCAGCAATCCTTGCTTCCCACATCCACCAAACACCACTAACCAGGACCCATTAAGGCATGAAAGAGTGTGCCCCCACCGACCCGGTGGGGCTGACTTAACACTTACTTGACGCCACTCGGGTTTGACAGCATCAAGATTGAGAACAAAAGTATCATCCATTGGCTGCATGTTAACTCCTTCCCCTCCAAATAGAACCAGTCGATTCCCAGCAGCACATGCACTGAAATTGCAGCGTGAAGGCTCTACTGCACCTCCTACTCTAAGTTTCTTCCAACAAACAGCCTCGAGAGTGGTGAGTTCACGAGCTAAACGACCCCACCCTAATTTATTTGTCATGTGTTCTAATGCACCAGTTACCTCTCTTCCCCAAGCATTTTGACATACCATTTTCCTCACATGTTCGTTCTTTGTAAGTTGGCGAATTCTTCTACACACAGACCCAATCGAAGCAACATCTCTAGGTGTTAACCGTGACAAGATATTTTGAGCCATTACTTCATCAGAAAGTTGTAGAATTCCACATATCTCCTGGCATTCTATATACTTCATTTGCCCGCTATTTGGGGAGTATTTTCCCACTGCTTGTTCCGATTGATTCTTGCAAGTCTCTTTAAATACAGGGTATGATACACTATTTAGATCGATTTTGGTTTCTGTGAAGACCTGTATGCCTATTATGAGTGTGACTACGCCATCATCATCATGTATGGGAGCAAGTCTGAGCCTGTTCACCATTGGAGTACCATCTTTTCTGAAGTTGAGAAGTTCTCCCTGGAAATCAATGCCTTCGTTGAGGCATCTTCTGATCTCTGACACACAAACAGGGTCCACCAAAGGATGGCGTCTTTGGGCTCGAGGGTCTCTGTACTGCAAGAAGCGACTGAAAATAAAAAAGAAATCCAAAATTAATTACATGATCCAGAATAACCAACACTATTATACAATCAGATTATAATGCACGTAGCAGCACTACAATGTATAATCATGTAAAGCATGAATGCCTAACAATGTTCATTCCAAACCGACCCCATGGTTATTAAAGACTCAAGCTATGTTATGACTGGAATCACTAAAGTTGGCAGCAACTACCATCTTGATTCCAAGTCAAACTATTTGACGCATGCAATGTTCCCTTCATTTTACGTTTTAACAAACAACATAACCTAAAAAGGTTTCAAATGAGAAAAAAGAATGCTCAACAACAATTTCACGCACCAATTTAATGTTTATTAAAAATTTATGCAATGGTCAATGAGCTCTTGATATATTAGCTAAAATCATAAAATGTTTGCATCTTATTTTTGACACATCTAAGAGTGCACGGTGCTGTATAACATTCGTCCGCCATTCACCAATAACGAAAGAATGCCGCACCCGTTCTGCACCGTGTTCTTTGCCATTCGTCCGCCGTTGGTTCCCCAGCCATTATTGCACCAACTTTTCTTTATTCGTTATCGTTTTCTTTTTTTTTTTCTTTTTTTTTACTGGGGTATTTTTGGTGGGGTGTTTTGTGGGCCTATAAAGTGTTATTGTTTTTTTTTGGGAGGGTGTTTTAGTTATTCGTGAGGTGAGAGTTGGCGCTGAGGTGGCAGACGAATAACATGCTGAAACCTAGCTCTCTAATAAGCACCTTCTAGAAACCTACTTAGATAAGCTTTAGTAACAACAATCAATGAAATAAACAAATGCAAATTATTCGAAACAAATAATACAAGTAACAACCAATAATTCAAACACATAATAATAATTCATACATACCCTTAAACTAAACATCTACTTTATTTTTATCAGATCTAAAACAAATAAAACCTAAATAAGATACAATCCAATACTTATTTAACATAAAAAACATAAAAAGAACATTAAAAAAAAAGACATACCAATTTCTGCCAAGAACCTCGTCAGCACGATAACCAGTAGCAGATTCAAAGACCTTATTAACATAAATAATAGGAAAATCAGGTTCCATGGCATCCGAGACCACAATTGAAGTGGGTATCATCGGATTAAAAAACTCACCCAACCTCATCAAAAACCCATCATTTACCATACCCACCGGAGATGATTCATCATCATCATCATCTGAGTAATCATCATACTCCATATCAATATTACATTTCTGCTTCTTGCTTCTCCTAAGATCATCATCAGAATCATCCTTGTGCTGTAATCCCATGGTCAAAATCAAAGGTTGAAGAAAGTATTTGTGTTTTTGCTTTTGTTTTTGCTTTTGTGTTTTTGAGAGAAAGAAAGATATTTATGAAAATATCTTGTAGTGTGCAAATGGAAATAGAAATATCTGGTGGGTGGTATTTTTATAATGTGAGTTTTGTTTTTTCATGTTTTGATTACTTGTATTAATAATGCGTTCTAAAGTTATACACGTGTTTCTTTGTATGCCGATCTATAAATCTTTTGAGATATGACACGTCAAAAAAATCTGCATGTTTAGATATTTTTTTGAAGATTTTTCTAACTTTTACCCGTGAATTTAGGGCACAAATTAATCGCACTTAAAAATTATATAAAAATACTCGGGGATTCACACAAAAGTATAAAATAATGTGTATTTTTACGTAGATTTCTAAGTCATTTTTCATAAATTTCATAATATTTTTGGTGTACTTAACTTGTACCTTTAGAGCACAAGTTAGACAAACCTTTTTTGAATATATGTAACTTTTAATGACAATTTTATTTCACTTAGTTAGCTTTGAAATAAGTTTGTTTCTGTTTGAAAATCTAAACACTTACGGAAAACTTAGATTGTATATCATGCACATCAGTGGCAGAACTTGACCGTTTTTTTTAGGGCGGCCAACTTTATTACAACGTAAAAGTAGCTTTTCTTTCGTAACTTGAAACTAATTTCTTGAAGCATTATCTAATTCTTCCAAAAGCATTCGCTTTGAATCAATATTATTATTATACCTCCAAAATGAATGTTAAAAAATAACAGTAGAGAAAGCATTGTTATACTGTTCTGAAAATTTGGAATTGTCACTATTACACTAAAGTGTTGAAAGGGTACAAATATTAAATTGTATAAGACCCAATACACATATAGTTGTACTTTTGTTTCTCTTTGGTTTTCTGCAATTCACAAAGCTATTGCACTTTGTTTTGTGAGTAGTGATTGGGAGACCTAAATTGTATGCTTAAAGATGTGACTAAGCCTGCGTGACATCATCCTGATGGCTGCAGCCATGGGACCTATTTTTTCACAAACCATCAAGATCATGCCACACATGTTTAGGCACATAATTAGACTTTCCAATCATTTTACTTGTTTTGTTGGTACATATTTTGTTTTTCCCTAAAATTTCCAAGTAATATACGTATAGACAATTAATAGCTGAAAATTTTGGGGGGCCACAACCCCTCCTAACCCCCATAAAGTTCTGCCCATGATTCACATACTATTATACCCCCTAGGATATATGATAAGAAGTTTTATTATTATTATTATTATTATTATTATTATTATTATTATTATTATTATTATTATTATTATTATTATTATTATTATTTATTTTATTTTTTAAATCTTCAAACTTAAATTAATGTAGTTTGCCTAAATTATTTTTAAGTAACTATTAAAATCGACGTCTTTTCAAAAACTTGTCAACTTAAATTATGTCTTTTTTTATCAATTCTAAACTTGACAACTTTTCAAAAAAATATACACTATGTTAATTTAAAAAACATACGTTTTGTATTTTAAAAAACACACGATTTGCATCAAAGGTCAAACGAAAATCACGATTTTGCAAGTACAATTATTTGCCGTTATATACCATCATTTTGCTCGAGTATACATAAGGTCAGTGAAATAAGTATAATGCCTTGATACTTACATGATTTTGGCTCATGTGTAAATTAAGTTAGTTTCAGTTAAATTCTTCTCTTTTTTTCACTGATGAGAGAAAAATTAAAAAAATTGAGCAAGTCAAACCAAAACAAAAAGAACAATGGTTACCTGTAAAGCCATAAAGGTATATACAATACAATAGAAAAATGAAAGAATCATAGTTTTGGGGGATGGGGCGGTGCTATAGCAACTCACCAAGATGTTACGTCTAATAGTTTAACCAACTTGCTCAAAAAAGATACAGTTTAACCAAAGATATTTTTTAAATCCATATGACAAAATATCTTCTTTTTATTCAGCCAATCACTTTCATCCACGTCACCCACGATATTTGTTGTTTAAGATATTTTCAATCGACATGGCGAGAATCTTTCTTTCTTGCGCTTTAAATTCTGTTCTCATGATGTTACCCATTTGGCCACTTGTTGAAATTTTATACACCATTAAAAATTTTTATAACAAAAGAGAAGAGATATAGTTATGTGGAAATAACAAGTGAACCTCATTTTTTCTATCGACAGCAACCAATTATTGTAGAAGTGTCTAGAACTAGAGATATTTTGTTGCATTTTCGACATTCCTCGCAGCGATGCATCGTATCTTTCTAAAATTTCGTCCGGCTTAAAACAAAAAGTTTTGCTAAACACAGCCTTACGGGTTTCATGTAAGCATTTCGTAATTATATAATTAACATTTAATGAACAATAAATCTTATATATATATAATGGAGTAAAAGAATTACATCATTTCGAAGTTTTTTTTGACAAAACAATCTTAGTGGAAAAAAAATTGGACCAATAGGAATGCTCGATTTTGACACATAGGCGAAATCGAGCAATATGATTGGCCAATAAAAAGTCAAAATTGAATTGATTTTGGTCAAACTTTAATAAATTTGGTAGAGAATTTGATTGAGAAAAAAAAAACACATAAAATATAGGTGTCAAATTTATGAAAATAAAAACTTAAAATAAGATGAGGTAATTAATAAAACATTAGTAGTTGAATTTAAATATATTATATGAAGTTAAGTGTAAAATTATAAATTTCCATATTTTTTGATAACTTTAGATAATAAACAAATAATCCTTACACTTTATAACATCTACACTTTATAATATGAATTTCGTTTACAATTACATGAGTATTAGTATTGGTTTGAGACTTCCATCCATTAAACTTACAAAATTTTATAAACGTATGAGTTAGTTTTAATATACGTTAAATACTTTTAAAATAAATATTAGTTTTAAACTTTCATCTATTAAAATATCTTTTAACTATGTACGTTAAATATAAATAATAACTCATGTTATCCTATTTAAAAGTTTAATCTATACGTACACGGTTTGAATATTAAACACAGTTAAATTATTATTAAAACGGTAATATAAATATCAAATGGTAAGTACGAGTTACTGTGATATGAAAATAAATATACGGGATTGTACTTATAACGACTCATGTATTTATTATTTAAAGTTTATATATGGATATCCGGAAAAACATTTTTAAAAACTTCATCAACGCTCATTATGTGCTACTAAACTCGCACATTTTGTACAACATGATATCAATAGTTAAAGTTAAATAACAACATCAACTTCAACATTAACATCTATGTCAGCTAAACAAAGTTAGATCTTTCATCCAATAAAATTTTTACAAAATATTAATTGATATTAATACATAATGAAAAACTCATGCATACTTATTAATTGTACTTATATCATAATTTTCACGGGTAAATTCTTATATATCCATGTAGTAAACAAAATTTTAAAATAAATTTGATTTATGTGTAAATCAATGTGATCAAAGAACCTTTAGCCCAATAACATTATAAGGAGACACGCTCAAGAATCCAATAAAAGGTCGATGCCACAGTTACATTTACAATTTATGCTAACTATTTTTCTTACTTGCGCACATATTGATGCTCTAACTTTTTAAAATATACATAAGATTTTCTGTTTTTAACGGGAATACTATATAATTAAATTTTTCTGGAAAAACCCCGTGCGTGCACGTGTATTATAACTAGTATTCTATGCTTAACATTACTTACCATTTTTATAATGATTAAATGTATATAATTATAAAATATATGAGTTTATTAATTTTCATTAACCACGCATTTAGAATGCTTAAATAAAACCCATAAGATTGTCTTTAGCAAAACACTAAAAGAGGTTTTTGCTAACAAGTGCCTATTGGCACAAGTTAGCGTATAATATGTGCCTAGTAAGTTGTTGGGTCACTGAAAGTACCCAAGTGTTCCTTAACTAGGATTTGAACATAAAATAACCTAAGTGTTGGATTCCCTTAAACATAATCAAGTCACTGAGTGAACAGTCACTTAGTGAGTCATCTTCAGGATGTTTAGAACAAGCCTAACGAAAAAAGGTTTTCCATTCAGTGAGGCGGACTCTCAGTGAATGGCATCTAAGCCAAAGAAGAAGATGATGGATTCAGTGAATGATGACAATAGCTCACTGAATCCCCAAGTCTCCTCTCCAACTATGAAGACTGAAAAAAGCTACCTGAAGACTGAAGAATAGGCGGGATTGGGAGGGAAAGTTTGAACTGTTCCAATAAAGTGCTTTATCACTTTATAAGTCAAACTTTCCTTATTTGGCTACAATCCAACCTAATCCTAAAAAGGTTATCTGTCTTCTAACCCAATATGGGTTGCCTTCAACAGTAAACAAGATCTTCTAAAGATTTATCTTATGAAGTCTTTAATCCATTGGACAATAGTATGTATTATACTTGTGTATAAATAGGATCATAAAGAGGAGAAAAGGTTAAGTTTGTGTAATTAATGCTTAGACATTCATAAACCCTTTTCTCCTCCAAAGAACATACTTGTACTCGAGATAGCTCGATTGTACCTTAGTTGCCACTTAAGCTTAGCTTAAGTTTAGTGAGGAGAAACACACCATACTTGTCATTTCAATCCCAAGTGTTTATTCCGCAAAACACTTGGGTATAATTCTTTGATTTATTTCTAATAAGAATTAAACGTTGAAAATTACCTTGTGTTTTGATTTACGTTTTTCTCTTGTATCTTGTGTTTTGAAAATTACCTTGTATTCCGCAAAACACTTGGGTTTTTCTCTTGTATCTTGTTTTATCAAAGAACCTCACTACATCATTATGCCATAATGCACGGTTAGATTAACTTCATAGTTAACTTAACTGGGTAAAAGGGACCAACAAGTGGTATCAGAGCCTCTGGTTTATAAAACTTTCTTAAAACCACAGAGTGCTCAAAGTTTTTAAAATCAAGATCCCAAAATGGCTGATAATGATGTACCCCAACTAGTCGATAAAAAGGGAGGAAGCTACTCTGCTACTGCTCCCCGACTTGAAGTTGGTAAATTTAACAAATGGAAGAAGCGAATGCTTTGCTATTTGAACGGGATGGAACCTTATTACATTAAGCTTATTAATGAAGGTCCATATATCCCAAAAACAGCTGAAGGTTTAGTTAAACCTGAAGCTCAGTGGACTATAGATGAGAGGAGGGTGGTCAACCAAGACCAACGTCTAAAATGCATCATTATATCATGTCTTCCTGACGATATAATGATGTTCTGTTATGAAACTTTACGAACAATACTAAATGGTAAACACAATAAATGAAAGAAAATAAGTGGCTTTGGATCAAAGAACTTTTATGAGACTCAACAACGAATATCCATACACATATTTTAGCAAACCACGAACTCTAAGAGACAAAGCAAATTTTCGCCAACATACATTTCAGAGAATAAACAACTTTAGCAAAGAATGTACGAAGATAATTTTTTTGCCTTGGAATGAACACAATCAAGCGAATCTCTTGCCTGTGTTCTGCCTGTAATCTTGTCAAGATCACTTTTGCTTCCATTTAAAGACACAAACCACTCTTTACTCGCACTTTCCTGGTCACCTAAAGGTCGGCGATACCAATGTATAGACGCTCGCCAAGAGAATGCCACCAATATACCACATGTAAGTCATCATTTATCTCCTAAATATTGCACAAAAGATTAAACTCATAAGCCATGTTATGGAGCCTATGAAGAGACTTAAAAGCAAGCTATATAAAACCATAAGTGGCTTTTGATGATTGAGATTTTGCATACGTTCTTTTTTCAATCTTTAACTGAAGCATTAAGTTTTAAAAACTAATAAATAAACAAAACAAAAACCATTTAAAATGTTTATCAATAGTGATCTTGCACAAAATAACCTAAGAAGATCATACCAAATCAGATTCTGTCTGAGTATAAGCTTTTGACTTTGTTGCTTTTGCATTTGCGGTTTTTTTTCGTATATGGCTCATCCTTCTGTAGTCGCTCGGTTTCCAGGTTTGCCACCTGATAAGATAGAAAAAATAGTTTTGCAGGCATACAATATAATAGACAGGAATAATTTTTGGTAACAATTGCTATAGATTCTACTCACAGGGGGATTGAAAAGGACCTTTTCTAGCTTAATTAATTAAAAAGCCTTCAGTTACTGGAACTCTACATGACAAACCAAGATAAGTTCCAAAGCAGTGAAGCATACATCAAAACTCCCCTAAGCTATTCTATAAACGAAGATTACTATTCCATTTTGTTACAAAATAAGCTGATTCATTAACTATTTTTCAAACTACTCTTACTTCAAAACATCTTATAAGTGCTTATTTTAAACGTATAAAAGCTATCACTATCCTCCTCCTCATTTTAACATAAGAAGTGACCACAAAATAATAATTATAGTTAAAATAATATATTAGCTTTTTTTTTGGTTTGTTGATACCATCACCTGTTTGTACCATAATCCAAGGTAACATGTCCAATAAAATTAAATGCCTTTTGTTAAAGTTGTATTAATCGCAGTATGGCTATTAAATCGTTTCACAAATACCACCTGCTTAAGTGAGTAACCGCTAAAACGACGAATGTGGTTGTCGCAGCACCTCAGGAACTTACCAACGTAGAAATTCACGTTTTTATGGTGAAAAATGGTATAGTTACTTCACCCTATATTACCTGCAAACACCAACTGAAACAATGGATCCAAGACTCGAAGGCAGGGCATAGAAGAAAAACAAAAAATAAACAATATAATCAATCTAGGAACAAATTAAAATAGAGCATGCCCATTCGAAGAAGAAATAATGCTTACAGATTCTACAGTTGGACAGACGTAATTGCTGAATCACTCAGACCACCGGCCTTCTTAAAACTTGAATACCTACGCATAAAAGTTTGATATAAGTCAAAAGATTGATACTTATCAATTCTCGTCATAACGATATGACAACACTGTTTTATTGTAATTCTTAACTATCATGTTGGTTGTATCAGAAAGACTATGAAGTTAACTTTCAACCACATATGAGACTAAAAGATGCAAAGTTAGTCTTATATAATTTTATATCGAAGTTGCTAACAAAAAAAATAAAAATACAAACGGTTACATTTGAAAACTAAAAAGTTGCAACCTGAAGTATCTAAACAATAATCACTAGTCATTCATCAACTACCTCTACAATAGACAAACTAAATAATAATAACAGTATAGATATGTTGGGACTTCATAAAATAACTAAATCATATTAACTAAACCTTAATGAATATGATAAAGAAAATAATCTCGAAAAAAAGACAACAAAACTGTGGTTAACAAACTTAGAAAATCTTACTGGACTAAACAAAGAACCCGCTTCTTCTCCATCATAAAATCTAACAACCGCATGAACCGCCTTTTTTGTTTCCTTCCACAAAATTAAAGACAGTTAAAACCAAACGGCAATCTCATTAAGAATTAAAAAGAAATACATCACCCATTAAAAAAAATTTAAAACGTTACCTTGTATAAGAATACTACAACCTTGTATGACCACTGACGCAACGGCTTTGGCTACCAAGAAACAAACCTCCGTATAATCTTCTTCTTCTTTCAATCTTAATCTTGTTGATGTTCAGAGATCAACGACGGGTCTTTCAAAACTTTTGATGCAATATGTTAATCATTGATAGATAAAAAACGGGTCTTTCAAAACTTGTAAAATACCTTGAACCTGAATTTGTGTGCTGCAAGTGCATATGCTGTTGCAACCTACATTCAATATTATTAACGATTAAAGGCGTAAAAATACAGCTTGTTGTTCCACTGGTCCTGTTTTATCATTTAAATATGGTTCTGTGTCTTTTTTCTATATATAAAAAGGAAAAAAAAATAATAAGAATAGCAAAACTCACATCAGATACAATATCCTTGCTTGGTTTGTATACGGTTTCATTTACTCGTACAACAAACATAGGCGCATCAGCTGACAGAGATGAGAGCACTAATTTCATGGCACCACCTCAATCACACATGCATTTTGGCACATTCACCATATTCTTCATAGATAATAAGTATGTTGAATATGATTACAGAGATTATATTATTTGTCCTCGTCCGCCCTCTCCACCCCCTATTCTTCCCCAGCCACTTGAAAACCATCGAATTCATCCTCTTATAATTTCTGATAATTATAACCAATTTTTACTATAAAGCAACCCATGGGTATCGATGGTTAAAACTGAAACCCCGCTTAAGCAGCAAAGATATGTGAGTACATTCTCTAATTATCTTGTCTCTGTTAAGGGACCTCTCAACTTCTCAAGAAAACCAAACCAAAAAATAAAATACTATAATCACAACTTTCAAAGTTGAAGAAAACACATCAACCAACATATCAACTGAGTACCCATATCTTTCCAAAGTACCACCAAGCAAACCAACCCAATTTATAACTTTTTCAAATAAAATTTTAAACTTTACACCATTGAATCATCAAATTTCAGATCATACTTGTAAATCACCATAAACCTATATAAAAAGTTATAATAAACACTAATACACAACAAATTAGCATTAACTTGATATGATAAAGGACAGGACTGAGTAAATGAACCTGCAAAACAGCATGGGCTGATCCAAGAAGTGGGTGCCAACCCAATTCAGCAAACATCCCAATCTCCATTTTCGTTAAACAAAGCCTACAAAACAAATGACACAGACGGACGTTAAGTTCATCTACAGTACTCCCTCTATTCCAAGAAAATACCAATTTGACTATTGAGGTCAACTCTATTGACTCATATCTATGCAGTTGAATGAAAACTTTTTGTGGTTTTAAAATGTATTTTTAGTTAACTGGGAATTGATCAATAAGAAGTTTGGACATACCCTACGCAAGGAGGCAAATGTGGGTCACTGCACCAACCTGGCTTCTCCTCTGTTTCTCTGTCAAAACATAACAAAAGAGCATAAAAAACATTAGAAAAAAGGTTTAATAAAAAATAAGATAAAATAAAATAAAAAGATTTCCGGTACATTCTTAATTTGCTTCTGCTAACAACAAACAAATTATCATATCGTAATGCAAAAATATGAAGGAAAAAAAATCATGCGGGGACTTACTTATGAACTTCACGATCTCCACGTCTCTTGGTCATTTGCCATGTTAAGCCCCTGCTACTAGGATCCAAACCAGGCTGCGATATTTCTAATCCATGCTTCCTCACAAGTTTAATGTATCTGAGATAGTTAAAATTTACATATTGTTATACAATGAGCTGTAGATGATCAATAAAAACACAAGTTCAAATAATATAAAATAAATATTCATGTGTTCAAGCACTCACTCTTCGGAGTCAAAATGTTCAACCCCAAGATCTTCATCCCAGATAAATATGTAGTCATATGGCGCGATAATGTTAGGATGAAGGAATCTTTTTGCGTACCACCTTTCAAAGAAAGACCGAAACAGTCATGAATCAAGTCAATGGATCTATGGGGCATAAAGAGTTATCTATTAGATCTATTAGGGCATTACCTTCTTTCATCAATAAAAAACAAAATCTAATGTTTAAATTCATACCTCGGTTTGCAATATTAGAATCAAAACCCCTATTTCCTCATCAAGTCTGTTATCCAGACCACATCATCTACCTCCGATTTCAATGCCGTATGAGTGTCGGTTGATCGTGATAATTTCAGAATAAATGAGATGTTGACGATAGATATAAAAAAATGAAGCGGTGCTGATCTTGATTTGTGTGAGAGTCGGTTTGATGATAATATCGCTTCTGGGAAAAGAAATCAGTCACTCTTATAGTTTTGACGGGTCCAACTGTGGGCTAAAGTAAACCCAACTCTGGGCTGAAGTAAACCCAAGCATAAGGCCCTAAAAAAAATTATTAAAAAAGAGCCTCAAGTGTTTTAATAGTATAAGAGAATATAAGTCCAAAAGTAGTCTTCTATATAGAAAATCAGGGCGACTCACAAGTCACAAGTACTGTATATTATAAGTTCATAACAACATTTGAATGCAAATCTTCCACTTGAGAGTAAATGTCATATGATGAGAACGATATTTTATGTGCTTGTGGGTTGCGACGGGATGGTTTATATTTATCAAATGGATCATTGGTTAAGATGTTTTTCAATCTCTAACAAAGAATAAAATTAGAACTTCGTTCATTTTCAGTAAATGTGTCAATCTTGCAAATAGCGTTGTAAATTGTCAATGAAAAAGCACAAATACTAACATGATAGATCTTGGCCCATGTTTGTGATGGTATAAATTACGGTGATGGTGATGTTACAGTATTAATTAGTCCGATTAAGGATTTAGTTATGTGTTGCATCGCTTTCATTTATTGGATTTCAACATCGATAAGAAGTTTTGGTTTTGTATTGGCCGGTTGTTTCATTCATGGGTTGGTGGCTTGGATTCCATATAGAAGTTCCATTTAGCGTCAAGTGCGTATTGTGAGACACTATGTTTTTTTTTTTTTTTTTTTTTTTTTTTTTTTTTTTTTTTTTTTTTTTTTTTTTTTGTCTCACAAACTTTCAATGGATTCTGAAGTAGCATTGTCACATTGTCAGTTCAAGAAGGGTTTTATCCATGTCATAGGCCATGATATTCTTGGCCCATGATTGTTTAGGTTTTAGAATACAAGCGTCCAAGACTCCAAGGAACTCTTTGCATTTTGAAGTATGAGTTTGAAATGGGTGTTAGTTTAATAAAGGTGACAGGCCCATATTAATCTTGGCCCATGTTTGTTTAGGTTAGCTATTAGGGCTTCGTTTATTTTAGACATATAAGAAATTTATTTTAGACTTTTGCAAGTCAATACACATTTTCAGCAGTCATTGGTTTCTACATATAAGAAATTTATTAAGCAACGCTAGTGTAACATATTATGCATATGATTATCCTGAAACATATAGGCATCAACCACAATCTATCTTACATTAAACATACACATATAATATGGCTTGTTATACATCGTGGGGTGCACAAGACACCGGTAATACTGATTTCA
>LBNU01009076.1:7145-9645 GCA_014162995.1 Artemisia annua | reverse complement strand
CTAACTCATTTAACGTGCTTCCTTCTTCATCATTCTCTTCTTCCATGTGACATGAACTAATCAATCGCGTAAAAGACCAAGTGTATATTATGTTTTATCACGTAAAAGACCAAGTTGTGGTCAAGAATTAAAACATGCCTGATGATTAGTTTGGGCGACTATTAAGGGCACGCGGAATGGCACCAACAATTTGTTGTTGCTTAGATTGCAACGAAGTTGCAGTTACATTTTGAGAGCCATTAGTATCCCTTGTTTACTTGGTGAAACAATCTAGACAGTATTTACAATGAGCAAACAAATAACAACAAATATTTGAAGGTTATGATGTTCGATATATGTATGATTTGATATATTGCCGTGTCATTTAGCCAAATTGTTTTTAATACCAGCTGCAAACAACTGTTAGCTTATATATCGATAACAGCTTAAGTACTTGCATACGCATCTATCTAGCCTAGTGACCTACAGGGGTGTTTGTTGTAGCTTAAGACTTTTTCGGCTTATAAGCATACCAAGTTGAGCTAATGATTTTGTCGTAAGCTGCTGTTCATAAACTCATATGCTGAAAAAGTGGCTTTTGCTATTTTCAAACATACATAAAGTTGCAGAATAAAAATAATCTGTCAGGGCTGTTTCGACAAATTCGGTCGAAGGGGTTACTTTGAATGATTAGGTCTAAAGAGTTGTTCAGATAAATTCGGTCTAAGAGGCGGTTTGGACAAACGTAAATTAATTTGGAGGTACATGAATTCGTAGCTTTAATAATAAGTACCTGTTTCGTTGGTAGCTTTGGTCTACTGTTTTGAGTCTGATCTACTGTTTCAATCGTAAACGACGTTGTAGCATGTGCCTTCGGTGCAAGGTTTCCCAGGCTCAAGTCGATTTACTTGACCTAGTATCAAAAAATACATCAGGTTAGATTACATAATATGTTACTATACTCATCCATAAAATGACCAATCTACCAGTGGAGTTCCTTCTAATCTATCTTAATTCTCTAGTGGTGAGAAAAATACATCTAAAGCAACAAATGTTCAACGAAAAGGTGGTACAGAATATGCAGCAATGCTAAAAATTGGTGAAAAGGAATCGTTAATGTCTTGTGTTTATTGGTTAAAAATTGATAAAAAGTTGCTTATTCCCTTTGACATGCCTTAAAAAATTGGTCTAAAGGATTCCTTTTACCCATTCAGTAGAATTCCAAGAAGTTCTAGAAAGTTTTCAATCTATCATAAGATGGGACTTATCCTTACCCATTCAGTAGAATTCATACTTTCTTTCAAGTTCGTCTCGTATGTAAAGCTTCAACCATCATTCATTCATTGCTAGAACTGGTCTTGCATTAGTATCAGCCTCCTGTTAGACCATAGGCTTGTTAAACATAAATCTATATCAAAAGTGCAAGTTGCAGCACAACAAATATTTAAAACTCACCTTGTGTACTGGTCACGTATTAAACGCAATTGTTCTTGCAAAACGACTATGAGCTACTAAGTTTTAAGCGTAAAAGAATTATTATCTGAGATATTGAGTAATTTATTTTGTTACGATAGACACTAAGTTACCTTTTCATCCGAGATTTTAGTAAAATAAGAATAGTGCAAAAATGAGGACAAATTGTAACTATCTTTTTAACAATGGTCTAGGTAACATTTTGGTCGCATGTAGCTTAGGATTTGGCTTATTTATGAAAAATCTGTATTCATGACATAATGTATTAGCTAAGGTTGTAAAATCTACCTGGCAACAAAGTTATGGCTTCTTGAAATGCTTATATTCTTGTGTCGTCGGCATCAAGATTTCTATGAATATCGGCAACTTATACAACAGGTATGTTCAAGTCTAAAACCTGCAAACAACAAGAAACTCAGATCAAATGTTATGCAATGAAACATTTTATACACTAAATGATTTTGTCCAATTTACTGGGATATATAGTTACCTAAAGATAAGGAAGCTGAGTTTGACTTAGCATTTTCATTAAGCTTCAATATCAATAACAACTTTTATATAGTGACACCTACCTTGATGTATCTCGTTTTCATCTTCACTGCAAATAAGAAAAAAATACATATACATTATTGTATAATTCATACCCACGTACCAAATCCACAACAATTTCCTAAGTCTATAACATAGCGTCGTTTCAGCGGAGTCATATTACATATAGTTATTAGTTAATAGAATAAAAACCTTAATCCCTACTTTTCCTTAATCCTTAAGGTATTCCTTTGCTTATCATGTGTTGTAGGCTTGTAGCATACGAATGAAAACCTTAATACCTACTTTTCCTTATAACACAACCAACATGATCACAGAAGAAACCATAATTCGCAAACCAAAATATAACAAATCAACATTTATGTTTATATCTAACGGAAAAAATGGTTTGGGTTACTATGATTATGTGTGAATTAAAAAGGCTTGGACTTATAATGTTATCGTATGAATGCTATGTGATGAATGTTGTGTGGTAATGCTGTGTGGTCCAATTGGGGGG
>LBNU01009070.1:26614-81506 GCA_014162995.1 Artemisia annua | reverse complement strand
ACGGATGGCGTCAACTTGTTGATGCATAATCTGGCGTGGGCTAGATTTAACGACTCTCCTTGGGCCGTTAGTCGTTTTCTCGAGCCCTGAGTAGACCTGTCAACAAAGAGAACCCGTTAGGAGTGGACCTGAGGCCGTAGCCCCAGGATCCACCTCCGACGGTCAAGTTAGTGTTGATGCAATGTAGCATACAATAGTTAGGTTTAGGGTAACCTGTTTGGTCGTAGTCAATAAGGAGATTCCAGCCATGTATTTATAGGACATGGATTAGGGTTTAGGCATAGAGTGGGCCACTGTCTGCCGGGGCCTGGCCCAGTCCGGACCATACGTCCACAATTATTATTATTATTATTATTATTATTATTATTATTATTTGTGCATAGTTCGTATTTAGATGTAGTTTACCAAGTTGACTTATAGGTTAAAAACTCGACACGTGAACTCCTTATTTGGCGAGTGTAGAGTGTCTCATGCTCAAACATGCTAATGTGCGACCCTCATTTAAGTAATACCACCTAGAGTTTGGATAGTTATCATATTAACTTATCTGAAGAAATTTGTTTTTGTTATTTAACCAACATATTGAGAAAAAAGAGAGCGATGAAATAACCAACATAACGGCATAACATTCATAAAGTTTGTGCCCACCTCTAATTTACCATGCATCTAAAGGTTCAGATCAGGATCCCAGTTCAAGGTCGGTTAAACCACTTTTGCGCTATTTGATGCAAGGTTTTTAATATTGAAATCCTAACTAAGATCGTTTTCGTCTTTGCAAGATCGTGATCGTAAAAATAGATCGGGATCTTAAAATCCTACTATAGTGTCATTTTCTTAATATGTGTTGTAAAATTCTGTAAATCTACATATTATTATATGAGTCCTCTTATTGCATATCATGAAAATGTGTGTCAAAATTATGATTATTAAGTATTCAGTACAATTAGCCAATTGGTTTTCAAATTTTACAAAACTTAATACATAAATTTGTAGGTTTTTAGCTTCTGGTTAGAGAAAAGTAAGATCGGATCGATAGAGAGCTTAAAATCCTATGATCAAGATCGAGATCATGTTAAAATCCTGTCTCATATAAATCCTACGTAATATCAGAATCGTTTTTACTTTTCATTATCGTAAATCATAAGATCCTAAGATGAGGGTTGAAATCTTAACAACATTGTTTGATCCATTGCCATCCTATTCAATTAAATACGGACAATATGGACAACAAAAGGATATGAAATCTGAAAAGAGGGGGAAACCTAACAAATATGAATTTTTCAAACAACATGATTTGAAAAATTCTAACTAATTGGGCAATATAAATCAATTGCACGTTTGGGCGTGCCACTCATTCACATGCACATTGCATATAATGGTACTCTAAAGGTCAGAAGTAATGTAATCAATTGCACGTTTGGGCGTGATGACCAAAACCAGTTTGTGCTAATGTTCGCATTTCAACAACCATCTATGCTAAAACCGTATTTGATCCTTTGAGTCCCCATTGTACTGCAAGATTTGTAGCTCAAGTTCAAGAAATGTAAGTCAACAGCTTCTCATGGAGCGCATTTAAATGACCGCAAGAAGCCCAGTAGCATCACATCACATATTCCTGTTAAAATCTTAAACCATATTAACCCACCTAGCTTACCTTCCACTGGGTTCAAACTTCAAGGCATATGTCTACGCATTGCAAATCAGTTGAAGAGTCAGCTTTCTCATACCAACAAATGGACGCAACAACAATCTGTTCCGCAAGCCATACAACCAGAGAACATGTATACATAAGACCAGATCCTCACACATATCGGGTAGAAACAGCTTACCTTTTAAGTTAAAATACGCCCAAGAAAGGTATAACACATGTATCTAAGACGTTTTAGTATTAGTGCTCTGACTTAACAAGTTACAGTGTACATTAAAGAATTTTAACTTCTGTTTCACGAGGCCCACAGTTAACCGTGGTGCACCGGGGTTGCATGTTTCCACCAGTGACAAGAAACTACCTAGGCTTTCTACTTTCCTGGAGAGACCAAGGAACCACGGTGCACCGGGTTGCCTGGTTTGACAATTGACAACAAGCTACATTGGCTTGCTTTGTTTCTTTTTCTTTTCTTTTTTTTTCTCTCTGGGGAGGTATTCACACTGATGAAATAGTACAAGGAATTTGAAATTAGAGAGGGATATAGTGACAGTTTCTATATATGTATAGTAGAGATAGAGCGGCCATCAGTTGGTGCTGGTTTCAGTTGGGGTAGAGCAAGGAGCAAGTGTGTTTGAAGGCAGGTGTACTCCTGCACCTTTCACGGATATGTTAGGGGTTCTAAAAGAGCTAGCCCTGCTCATAAGGTTTGAATCGAGAAAGAGCACGACCACTGTGATGTCATCATGAAAATGACGGCGGACACCACGGTCGATCTTTTTTAAGTCAGAGTATCTCATTTCCCTCTTCTTTGCTGCTTCCTGCAATGCAAGTTTTACCAATCTCTTAGCACTTCCCTGCATCAATGAAAAGGCATATTGTGAGCCAAACAACATCTTTTAAGGGTAAAAAGTCCCTATCGAAATAAAGAGACACCTAGTCACCTATGTGACTTCGGAGGGCAAACTCGAAAACTTTGACCGCATGATCAACGTAAAAACTTTAAAAGAAAGATTAATGGAATAAATTGAAAGCAAGACAACCAAAGGGCTTGTGTTCCAATGCTACAACATGTGTGAGAATGCTCCCCAACAAAATGGTTGTGTTTAGGACATGTTCTTAAGTTTGAGGAAAGGGATAATAGTTATTTAGTTACTTGTATGCCCTTCAGTTATCGTTATCAAATCTTTTAAAAAAAGCATATTTGTCTTTACACAAAACAAATATTAAGGTTCCTTTCCCTTTTCCTCCCAAAAATGGGGTTAAATTTTTTTTGAAGTAAAAATCCTTTCATTTTTTTCTTTTCATCTTATAAAAAAAANATTTTTCTTTCCTTTCCCTTCGAATTGTAACTCAAGAACACAGTGTAACCAAATATGTTAACTTAAAAACAGATAACATGAGGATTCACCGTGTTTTACATTTTTTTATAAAAAGGGTAACCAACTCTATGAACCAGCCAGTCTCACGGCAATATAATTAAAACGATATTGGGAAAAGTTCACACAACTATTTAACTTTCACTAACTGATATATACTGCAATGCTTTTACTGACTTTTTTTTTTCTAGCCACCCGTAAAATTTACGGGTCTATAGTCTAGTATAGATATACTACCAACATCATAATTTATCGAGTTAAAATTTATATAGAAGTGAACGAAGTACCAACAAAATTTTTAAAAATCTAGGGAGTTAAAACCAGGTTGGACCACCAAATCAAATAGCATAAAAGAAGCATTGAGTTGAGCATCTTACATTGTGCGGGTGATTTTGAACAATATCAACAGCTTCTTGGTTAGTAAAGTGCTCCCAGAGACCATCTGAAGCAAATATGATAAATTGATCATGTGGCTCCAACTGGTGTACCGACACTGATGGATCTGAGCTCAATATTGGTCTTCTAAAAGGTTCACGAAGGCGAAACTTGGCATATAGAGGTGCCCTATTGAATTCTGCCTTCTTTAAGTATACATCACCAATGGATCTTGAAATCTGCAGAAAGAGAAGACAACATGATTTCTTGGAAATTGTAATAAATGCTCACAACATAAACTTTACAGGTGGAAACTTCGACCCTTACTTATTAATGGGTCGATTTGGGTTATGTATCACCTTCAATGAGAAGATGGGTAAAACATAAAGTATAGCTAAAAGGAAAAGGGTTGAATGGGTCCAAAAATTGCCCAAAGTGTATTTTAGTGCATACAGCATTACAGCCTCCTAAATCACTATACACAAGAAATTGGATTATCGTTGTAATCACATTTGATACCTTAACTACATATAAAAAGTGCTCGCAGATCAACTCAACTCTTACTAGAGGCTCATCCATGTTGACCTGTTGCCCACTTTGCCACCACTACCAACGTCTTTAGGGAAAGCTTGGATTCGGAGAAGTTGATGAAAAAGTAAGTATGCTACCAATGACAAAGTTGAACAAGAAATGGGAGTGCCCATTTTTAATTGATTTAGATAAGCTAACACTGGTCTTTGTGCATACCTTTCAAGATTAGGCATGGAAAGTTCAGATATGAGGTCCACGGCCTTATATTTCAATTAAGATTGCTCTTTCTTGCTTTTTATTCATCTAAGTTCAAGATTCATGTAATGCACGACACATCTGTTTATAGTGAAGTAATATTCCAACGGGTGGATGGAAGGGAAGATTTTGTCTTGTTTCGTCTCCCTTCGTATAGTACTTTTTTACGTTAATTTCATCTTTGAGTGTTGTGTGTAAACATCAACTGAGATAATTATTGTTCGTAGTTAGACGCACGTGAGACAAGGAGAGGAGTTTACGAATAAAGGCAACATTTATGAACAGTAGACAGAAGTTGAAAGTGGCGCATAACATCCATCACTTAGATTTTTGAAATTCGACCCTAACTGAACAATAATGATGCAACAGTTAAGGTGTACGATCTAACGGTGTGATTAGAAAATTCTTTTTGGGCAAGGTATCCAAGTAATAACCCAAGAAAACCCAATTGGTCTCCTGTATTAAGAGTTTAAGACAGATTTACATTGGGCAAATGAATTTAAGATGTTATTGAGTTTTTAAATAATTGAAAGCTCCATCACTTTCCTATGGCTATCAGGAGTTCGGGACTGTTTCTATATTAGAGAGTTCTACAAAAAAAACCTGGTTCCTCCAATGTTTCTCCTCTTCCTTCATTTAAAAATTAACCTGCCTAGCCTCAATTATCCAAGAAGATATATAGCAGACATAGATCTAAATTTTAATAAAATGCAAACTCGTTCATTCTCATTCAAGGCTGTTTGTGAATCTAATCTTTTTTTATATTTACCATCTTCTAGTACTTTTGGTGCGAGCGTGCAAATTTATACCTGATTAACGAACTTTTACTATCTAGATAACATGAACTATTTCACACCTTCACTTTTAACTATGCATTAGTAAAACAATCAGTTGTTTTGTATTTTGGCCTGCAGAAAGCTGCATGTATAATCCTAGGGTAGTAACTAGTGAGAGATCATATTTTCATCTGTCACCACAAGTCTATTGCTCCAAGCATTTCCACTTGAATTTTGGACAAGGAAAAATGGGGTTTAGGACTTTTTTACTATCAATATTGGGTATATCTTCTGACCATAAGAGATGAAAAGGCTATTATTATAATTTATAAGTAGTTCAAAAGGCTAAAAGCATAGTCGCATGGAACGGGGATCGTTCTGGTACGCGATCGAGGATCAGGATCGCGGTTCGCTAGGTGCCTAAAATTCGGTTCGATGGGGGGGTACGTTCATTAGGGATCGCTCTAGTACGATGTACCAAATAAAAAATATATTCCTACGGATTATTAAAAAAAAAATCCTAACTGTTGGTCCATGTAAATTGAGCAAATCTTGATAAACATAAATTAGAACTTCATTAAATATAATGAAAATAGTTACAAGATTACTCAAAATACAAATGACTACATGATAACATCTTCAGCTTCTTTACGGGGATAATCTCGGTATATTATCCCCGTTAGAATGACAATGAACTCTCATTGATCCAAGCTATGCTTGAGATTCAATGAGAGGATCTTCCTAACAACTAAAACTAAGTAGGAATAGATAACTATCTCTATTACAACAAACATGTATATATAGCAAAGCATGTGGGGTTAGGTGTGAGTTGTCATCCACTATAAGTGGTCCTCCTTCATCTTCCTCTTTTGGAAAAACACCAACCATCCTTTTGGAATTGTCATAACAGATTCTCACTTCTATGGCAATTCTTGTACTTTGCTTTGACTCCCTTTTTGTCTTGTTGTCAGATTTCCAAAACAGCCTAAGGGACCTTAGACATCATCAGTGACCTTAGAGGTCTTCAGGGACCTCGGACATCCTCAAGGACCTTAGAGGTCTTCAGGGACCTCGGACATCTTCAGGGACCTCGGACAACTTCAGGGACCTTGATAGCATCAGGGACCTTACCATTTCATCAGGGACCTTAGATAGCTTCAGGGACCTTAGAGAGCATCAGGAAGCTTAAGGCTTCCTCAAGGACCTTGAGGATCTTCAAGGAGTATGTTTGTTCAGAGATAGCTTCAGGGAGTCAGTGAGTTATTGTCATCACTCACTGACTTCATTACCTTCTTCTTTGGTTCAGGTGCCATTCACTGAGTACCGTCTCACTAAATGGAAAGTCTTTTCTTAAGACTTGGTCCGAACATCTTGAAGGTAACTCACTGAGTGACTGCTCACTCAGTGACTTGTTTATGTTAAAGGTTATATGTCACTCACTGAAATAGCAATTTACTATTTTATTCAGTGAGTGACTTGGCTATTTTATGTTCAAATACTTGTGGGGAATATTTGGGTAAAATATTGACCCAACACTAACATCCAAAAGTAGAAAGATAGTTTAATACTTACGAACTTTTCATAAGTCATAACCAGTAGTCAATTGCATACTAAAGTTTCTTTATTAAAGTTAATTAAGGTAACAATTTCACGATTAGGAAGGTCTCAAACTCAGATCGTTAATTTCCCTGTTCCTGACTGAATCACCCAAATTGGGAACGCGTAAACTGGATCGTAATTCGTGGCCTTTCGCGGCCTTTCTAGCGAATTATGTTACTATGGCTAAAAGCCATAAGTAAAACATACATTTGGTGGTTTCCTTTGTGACTAAGTGAGATAATATAGAACGGGGCCAAAGCAATCAAAAAACAAATTTATTCAATACTTCAGACTATTATGAGCACAGAGTTATACGTAACTCCTATGTACGACATGCACATACTTATGTGCTTAAGAATATATTTAAACTACAACGGTACAACCTATGACCTTAACTTCTTTCATTTCCTGCTAATTAATAGATCAAAAGTTGCATCAAGATGAATTAG
This sequence comes from Artemisia annua, assembly GCA_014162995.1. Lineage (NCBI taxonomy): Eukaryota > Viridiplantae > Streptophyta > Magnoliopsida > Asterales > Asteraceae > Artemisia > Artemisia annua. Next base: position 74,497 of record LBNU01009070.1, on the reverse strand, counting down.
TACAACTTTATGTGCTTAAACCATACTATTGTCAATGCAAGAACTACGTGTACTGACACTAGAAGGCATAACCCGTTCTTAATTAAAGGTATCAGGTATAAGAGGGGTTTACCTGTATAAGGCCTTTCACCCGCCACACGTTATGCTTCAAAACCACGATTTGGGAGTCATCTGGATGAGTAGAGTGTAACTCCTGTCTTACAGACTCTATACATGCATTGTGTTCAGCAGAGAGCTGAATTGCAAGAACTTCCCCAGTTGCCTTTACAAGCCTACCCAGAACAGCCCGAGAATCTCCAAGATTAGCAATGTAAAGGTTCCCACCGCATATGACTCCAACAAGACAGCATGATCCAACGGCTGCTATTTGTGGCTGCATTGGCCATTGTTTGGTAACTAGAGAGAGAAAACCATCTTCCGTTGCTTGGAAAGCTTTCTTTATTACCTCCACTGACATTGATTGATTCTCAGAAGTAAACCCTAAAATTGAAAAGAAATAAAAATAAAATAACATTACTAATTCAGTATATCCAATAAAAACTTGGATGAATACATCTTGCGTTTTGAGGTCAACACTAGCATACACATTGCAAACTGTCTGCCATTCGCGACAAAAGTTTATACAAACATTTGTATATTCACCCTAGGTGTATATTATCATTTGTCTGTAGTTATTAATTTGCATGGAAAACTTAATGTCATATTAATTTACCAAGTTGTTAAATTACTGGCATATAAACTAGTAGAAATGTTCCCGAACGGATAAAGGGGTTGTTTACTTTCTCAAAATATAGAGACTTCCAAAAAAACAAATAAGATAGTAATAACAAAAACTTAAGCTCCGGAGAGCTAAAGCTATCTGTGAGAAATAATAATAGAAAGAAAAGGATCTACATGTGAACTAAAGACACCGTTTGCTTATTTTTAGTTTTCACCAACATAGGTTAAATAACTAAACAAGTGGTGTGAGAACTGAAGTTGGGGTCCACAAAACAAATAAAGATCAGGGGAAACATTCAAACTGAAAAGGATAAACAACATTTTAGTTGGATCTAATCAAACATTGCATATTTCATATGATGGCTCATTATATTAGTAGTATACTAGTTATATTATAACAGAATCTTTCTGAACCTAAAAACGACAATGATTCACAGTCCCACGGATAACAAATTTCAACTTTAGAAATAATGCATCATTAGTCACTTGCGGTGATTTACATATCAACATGATTGAAACATTTCTCAGTATTTAAGTGGCTCAAATATATCAAGATAATAAAACATCTAGTAGCATGATTGCATGAAACAAGCATCAACAGAAATTTATAAAGTTTCAAATGACTTACTCTTGAGATGTTGAAAGAGGTGACTATTAATAAACCGTGATGTCTCAGGACCACCATGCCCGTCATACACTCCTACAAAGGTACCATAAGGTCCCGATTCTTGCAAACTCAAACAACCTGATTCAAGCTGACTCTGATCCTCTAATAAATTATTAGCTTGCACTACAGCCATAGAGAAATCTCCATTAAAATGTTGTCCTGTGTCTTTATACCATAATAGCCCGTCTTGACGACCACCCGAATCAGAACCATTGTGAACATGTCGGTCCGACCTTGGCCGGAAACAGGCCCACAAAAAGTTCATGAAACCAGATATCATAATACCTCATCTCATTAAAACCCCTCTTCGAATTATCCGCATTTAACTAAGATTTAAATAGCAATAACTTATTCCTCTCAATAGGTAACCTCGAACTTGAAATCCTACAAATCTTTTATATAATAAAACAAAACCCCTATTGGGAATTTTTCATTTCAAAAAAATTGGAACCATACCTTATTTAGTAATAATTTTATTTAAAAAAAAATTATTTTCTTATTAAGTAACATTTTATATTTATCCATAACACAAGTAGAAGATAAATACAAAAAATATAGATAAGATATTTAAAAAATAAATATTTTCTTATTATCTAACATTTTATATTTATCCACAACACAAGTAGAATATAAATACAAAAAATATAGATAAGATGCAATTAACAATAGGATTAGAATTTTTAAATAATTATTTCAAAAAATTAAAAAAAAACCCGCGCGTGCGCGGGCATTATAACTAGTTAGAAATGTAAAACATAAACTCAAATGTATATGCACTATAGACATCAGAAACTAATTAAAATAAGCAATCATATAAGCTATATATATGTACAACTAGCTTGAAAATCATCAGAAAATACGCAATCAAATAATAACCTATGCGGGTGCTCGAGTTTGCTTATTTACTTTGCATTTTGTTCAATTAAGTTATGAACTATTTTTTGTTCACTTGGGTCACTGAACTTGCAATACATAACATTAATTCGAGTGACATGAATGCATATTTTTAATAAGTAACCTAAATTGTCGTTTTTTATAAGTTGAGTAATCTAAACATATATTTTTTGCCAGTCCGGCGACCCAAAATGTTTAATAAGTTCAGTGACTACCTAGTACCTACTTAAACATAGCTTAGTAACCTATATACGTGAACAAAAACGCAAAGTTGAGCGACTCCGTGTATAATAACCCTCTTTAAGTAGAAGCAGTTGCTTATCTGCTTATTTTGAGGTAAGGTAAAATAAGCTGTTTCCGACAAATTATAAATTTGGCCTACAAAATAGTAACTATTAATTTCTAAGCAGCAGCTTATAAATAATCTAACTTACACACAATTTTATAATTTAACTGATGATCACAACAGTTGAAATTAACTAAAAATGTAAAAAACCAAAACAAGTCAAAGGTCAAACATAAATAAAAAGAAAAGATAAAATCCTAGTACGAACCTTTTATAATAACCTTGTAATCTAAAGAAGATCTGAAAACAAAAAAGTTAGATCTACAGATCAGAGAGTAGTTGTAGTTAATTATGATCGTCAATCTGAGGTTGTTATTAAAAATTAAAGGGTTGAAGATAATAGAGTGGGGGGTGTTTTGTGTGAGAGTTGAAAAAGAGAGAAGAGAGAGAGGTTATCAAGAGATAGTTGAAAGAGATTATCACAAAGAAGAAGATGATGATGATGATGATGATGATGAGATGATAGTGTTTATGAGTTGTCCAAGACGTGCACTTGACATCAAGACAAGTGGCACCTTAACTCTAATCAAACTCTCACTCTATAGGTTGTCTGGGAATGGATCCACTAAGAAGAAAAAATTAAATAAGAAGAATGAGAAATGTTTGTAGCCACACATTTCAAATGAAGAAGGAGAATTTCATGGGAGATGCATCTTATTTTGTAGGTGCATCTGAAATGTGCGGCTGTGGTTACTTCTCATTCTTCTCATTCTATTTTTATTTCTCATTTGATCCTTACTCTAGGTTGTCTTCTGTTTTGTGGTCCCTTTTTCCAAACACTACCTTCCCACAATCCCACCTCTCTCTGCTTAATATTATACATATAAAGAAATAAAACATGGCAATGCTACAATCGGTCCTTTGGTTTTGTCCAAATTACATGTGATATCTTTCATAACCATAACTCATAAGTTTTGTGGTCACTTCTCTTGCTATATCAGCCGCAGTTCAGCTTTTCTTTTAAGACTCCACCCCAATTACAATTTTCTAATAAGGCAACCGCAACCACAACAAAAAACATACTGCGTATCTCATAAAAACTAATTAAAAAAATAAAACTTTAGGTTGGCAGGCCAACCATAACTTTGAAAAGGTTGGGGGCGACACTCTCGTCATCGGTTAAGCTAGTAGAAGAACTGGTTGGGTTACTCGGTCGTTGGCAAGAAAAGTTTGCCATTAGCATTGGCTTTACAATACTCGATTAGATGCTTAAATTTGAGTAATACGTTCTTCCCGAATAATATAAACTTTGTCATGTTTTTTAAATGCTGGTGTATGGTCATGGTTACTGATTCTACACAGTTTATGCTTATAGGGTGGCATAAATGGTTGTCAAAATAGAGTTCAACTGTTTTTATGATTTTGGAACATTTCCTTTATTGCTATCAATTTATCCAAAGTTTATGTTTATGGGGTGATAACGCTCTAATTATACATATTTCTTGAGCATTATTCTATATGTTTTATGATCATTTTACGTGAACTTTTGGTACTTAATAGCATAAAATGAATGAAGGTTCACTCTTGGATGGTATGAGCATGAAACACCTAAAAACCTACTATTTCGCCACTTGAAGTGAATAAATAATGAAGTCTTCCATGATTAGCCTTTCATGCAAGCAAAGTGCGCGGGTTTTACAAGAAAGTGCGCCGCACTCACCTCTCGGTCAAGGGAAGTCAAATATATAATATTAAATAAAAGTGCGCCGGTCTTGCAAACTAAGTGCGCCGTACTTCCCCTGCATTTATGAAGCTTTGGCGCCAAGAAAATAAGAAAGTGCGCCTCACTCAGAAAGCAAATGCGCCGTACTTCGCATATCAGATTGCCTATAAATAGAGATCATTTGTAAGCATTTGAACTCTCCACTCTATAACCAATTTCCACAAAGCTAAGTCCGAAGTAATACGTGGTCCAGAGCCAAGTTGCAGGGGTGAACGAATCAGAATAATGGTAATTACTTGTTGGTGTCGAATTCTTGGTTACTTGTGACACTTGTGTAACCATTTGATCAATCCAATCTGTATGTCTCTTGTTTATCATTTACTCACTTCTGTTATTATGAACTCATTAGCCATGAGAGGCTAAACCTCTTGTGATTGCTTGGATATGTGAATATAATAAAGCGACTTATGATTATGTTTTGATCTCTACCAACTTCAAGTTTATATGGTAAACTATTTCATTTCTAGTCTTATCACGTTTATTTATTGAAACTGGTTGAATATAATATGTTGGGATAGGTCGAAAGAACCAACATGTTAAACGCAATTCTAGGAACTTGTCTGCGTTACTAGTCTTTGAAAGGAGAAATCCACTTAGAAGAATCAATAATAATCTAGACTTGATATGAAATACTATTTCGAGAGAAATCACTTAATGGGTAGATATGAATCTTGAATTGAACCTACGAATTATGAAATTGCTCTTTTGACGAAAATAGCTTTCTTATAAGTTGTGCTTCTTTATCAAACTGAGATCAAACATAAGCATTGTCACTAGATTATCTAAGCTATCCAAGCAATCATTTGTCTTAATATTTGAATTCCTTTTATTCCTATAATCGTTACTTGTCTTCTTTTACTAATTATTATTTCTTAATCTGAACGAACTAAGTCCCTGTGGATACGACCTGGTCTTACCTTAATCTAATACTACCAACGGGGGTTATACTTTACCTGTGTGTTTGGTTTATTAAAATCGGTGAAACAAGTATTATAAATTTAAAGCTTTCCTTACACATCAAAGTTTTTGGCGCCGTTGCCGGGGACTTAAATCTGTTCCTTAAGTATTTTCGAAGTCAAATTAGCAAACAATACCAAAAATCTCTTCAAAACCAGATCACTCTGTTTCTTTTGTTGCAGAAAGCACGCCGCACAAACACACTTGTACGCCGCACTTTTACACAGAGCACACACAGATCGTCGTACTTGTCACCAAGTACGACGCACTTACTTCAATCCGTAACGTTTTTTCTTAAAATTCACAAACCTTTTTATAAAAACCAAAAAGAATCATCTTTTTCACCATCTTTTGAGATTAATCTTCTCGGTAAAAACAACACCGCCGTACTTACACACAAGTACGCCGCACATTGCTATTTCACACAAGTACGCCGCACACTATTTAGTGTACGCCGCACTCACTTACTCAGAAAACGAAATTTGTCAAATTGATTTAAATTTCGCTCTCTATCCTTGAATGCATACTCGCTCAGCTGAAACTGAACCCATTTCACCTCTATCAGAACCTGAAAGAACTTTAAACAAAAGAAAACGTAATAATAAAAGAGTTCCTATTTCTAAAAAAGACGAAAGACCCGAACAACCTCGTGTTCACCACGCACCTGTTGACGATATCTCAAACTTCAGATTTTACATCAAATTAATCCAAATTCACGAGCCAATGGATGACGCTGATAATGAACCAATGTGGGCCAACGATCGTATCGTTGCACCTACACCTGGACCAGCTATTACCATTCCTGAAACTGCAAATGAATTTGCAATCAAAGGAAATCACCTGACTCTTGTCAAGGGAAACCAATTTGATGGTCGAATTAAAACTGATCCTCACAAACACATTCATGAATTCCAAAGCGTATGCGACATGTTCAAATACGGAGCTACCGAAACTGAAGCGGTAAGACTCATGATGTTTCCTCTATCTCTAACGGGAGAAGCTAAAACTTGGCTTGATGAACTCGATGAAGGAACCATAGAATCATGGGACGAACTTCGTACTGCTTTCATTAGTAGATATTTTCCTCCAGCTCTATTTGATAAACTTCTCGGAGAAATCCGAGGATTCTCACAACGCGAAAATGAAAATCTAACCGAAGCCTGGCTTCGAATGAAAGAATTGCTAAGAAACTGTCATGGACATGGTCTGACAAAAGGCAATATAATCAAAATCTTTTATCACGGTCTTGATGAAATAACTCAAGAAGCTTTAAACGCTGCGGCTGGTGGTATATTCCTCTATAAAACACCAAATCAAGCGTATCAACTCCTTGAAGACAAAGTCTTACTTAAACTAGATTGGGCAAAAGAACAAAAACCAAAAACTTCTCTTCATAAAACTGTTGCTTTCGCTGATGAAGGCAGTAGCAATTCTGATACTAATAAAATTATGGCAAGAATGGATGCCATGGCAATTAAAATGGATGCTCAATACAAAGAAATAAAAGAACAGCGTGAAAGTTGTAATCATTGTGGCAGAAACCATGCTACCGCAAATTGCAGTGATGATGACACACCTATGTCACATGAAGAAGAAGCTAAATTTATGAACACTTTTAGACGCACCCGTTTCTATGAGAACTATCGTGATCGTGATCGAGAACGAGAACGATGGAGACCTAGTGCGAAAAACGAATATAATCGAGAACCTTANACGGTCTTGATGAAATAACTCAAGAAGCTTTAAACGCTGCGGCTGGTGGTATATTCCTCTATAAAACACCAAATCAAGCGTATCAACTCCTTGAAGACAAAGTCTTACTTAAACTAGATTGGGCAAAAGAACAAAAACCAAAAACTTCTCTTCATAAAACTGTTGCTTTCGCTGATGAAGGCCGTAGCAATTCTGATACTAATAAAATTATGGCAAGAATGGATGCCATGGAAATTAAAATGGATGCTCAATACAAAGAAATAAAAGAACAGCGTGAAAGTTGTAATCATTGTGGCAGAAACCATGCTACCGCAAATTGCAGTGATGATGACACACCTATGTCACGTGAAGAAGAAGCTAAATTTATGAACACTTTTAGACGCACCCGTTTCTATGAGAACTATCGTGATCGTGATCGAGAACGAGAACGATGGAGACCTAGTGCGAAAAATGAATATAATCGAGAACCTTACAAACAAACAAACACTGATGAAAAACCAGATGTTCAAACTTAACTGAATGATTTTATTAAAGCACAAAAATCAACAAACCTTTTTTTGAAAGATCAATACATGGACTTAAAAGACAAAGTTGAGTCTGCTGCTAGAAATCACCAAGCCTCGATGCAAAACTTGGAAGCCAAATTCGACAGATTCGCTGAAAAGTAATTAGGTCGAGCTTCTGGATCCCTTCCTAGTAACACTCAACCTAATCCTAAAAACAAACCTTACACCGCAAGCTCGTCATGAGCATGTGAATGCTATTACCACAAGAAATGGTACTTCTTATGATCCACCCATTGATCCCAGTCAAACTCAACAACCTGTTGAAGTTTTCACTGATGATGAAGAAGAGGAAGAAACTGTCCCTCGTAGAGAAACCACAACTCCTGAAACACCAGCACCTAAACCCTACAAACCTAGAATTCCATATCCTCAACGCCTAAGAAAAGAAAAAATGGAAGCTCAGTATGGAAATTTTCTTGATATAATTCGAGCTGTCCGAATTAATGTCTCTCTTGTTGACGTTTTCGCAGGAATGCCCAACTATGGGAAATTTCTTAAAGAACTTGTTAGTAACAAAAGCAAAGTCGAACAAATTTCAGCAATTTTCCTTAATGAAGAATGTTCAGCTATCGTTCAGAACAAAATTCCACCAAAACTTGGAGACCCAGGAAGTTTCCTGATTCCTTGTACTTTCAGTAAAACATTCTCGTGCAATGCTTTAGCCGATCTTGGTGCTAGCATTAATCTGATGCCGTATTCTCTATATGCTAAATTATCAATTGAAACACTTAAACCAACTAAGATGAGTGTTCGGTTAGCTGACCGATCTTTCCAATATCCTGTTGGAATAGCTGAAAACATGTTAGTTGAAGTTGGCAAATTCACCTTTCCAGTTGATTTCGTTATCCTAGAAATGGAAGAAGATAGCAAAGTACCCCTAATCTTAGGAAGACCTTTTCTCCATACAGCCGATGCTATGATTCGAGTTAAACAGAAACAACTTAATCTTGGAGATGGAAAAGAAAGAATGATTTTTTCCATAGACAAGGCTATGAAACACTCTTACTCTAACGATGACACATGCTTTAGAATTGATGTTATCGATGAAATTCTCGAAGAAGATTTCGATGAACTGCTAGATGAATTTAATCAATTACTGTACTCAGTCGATGGAACACTTCTTGAACACGAAGTCATGGCTGAATATGATCAATTCATGGCTATGAACCTCGAAGATAAAAATGAAAGTTTCGATGACGAGGAAGAAAAATGAAGAAGAATTATCATTTGAGAAAACAAACCCTGACAATGAACTTAGACTTAAAAATTCTATCGAAGAACCACCTACTGATCTCATTTTCAAACCATTACCAGACCATCTGGAATATGCTTTCTTGGAAGGAGAATCGTTACTTCCAGTCATAATTTCATCTAAACTCTCTGAAAAGAAAAAAGGAAAATTAATTTCAGTTCTAAAAAACCACAAAAGAGCCTTTTCTTGGAAAACTAGTGACATACCTGGAATTTGTTCATCCTTCTATAAACACAAAATTCAGTTAATGGATGATAAGAAACCAGTGGTTCAAAAGCAAAGAAGACTCAATCCGAATATGAAAGAAGTAGTCAAGAAGGAAGTTGTCAAACTCCTTGACTCAGGAATCATCTACCCTATAGCAGATAGCCCATGGGTAAGTCCTATTCATTGTGTACCCAAGAAAGGTGGTATAACAGTAGTAACTAATGAAAATGACGAACTTGTCACAACTAGAACTGTCACTGGTTGGCGCGTATGTGTTGACTACAGAAAACTAAATGAAGCTACAGCAAAAGATCATTTTCCTCTCCCATTCATGGACCAAATGTTAGAAAGACTAGCGGGAAATGAATATTTCTGTTTTCTAGATGGATTCTCCGGATATTTCCAAATACCAATCGATCAAATGGATCAATAGAAAACAACATTTACTTGTCCTTTCGGAACCTTTGCGTATCGACGTATGCCCTTTGGCTTATGTAATGCACCTGCTACTTTTCAAAGGTGTATGATAGCAATATTTCATGATATGATTGAAGAATCCGTGGAAGTTTTCATGGATGATTTTTTAGTCTTTGGAAATTCTTTCGATAAATGCCTAAGTAATCTAGATAAAATGCTTCAACGTTGCGAAGACACAAATCTTGTGCTTAATTGGGAAAAATGTCACTTCATGGTCAAAGAAGGTATTGTGCTCGGACATAAAGTGTCAGGAGCAGGACTTGAAGTTGACAAAACAAAAGGTGATGTAATCTCGAAACTACCACCACCTACTAATGTAAAAGGCATTAGAAGCTTTTTAGGACATGCCGAATTCTATCGACGATTTATTAAAGATTTCTCAAAAATCGCTCGACCGTTAAATAAACTTCTAGAAAAGGAAATTACCTTTGAATTCGATGACGAATGTCAAAAAGCTTTCGAAACTCTAAAAGAAAAACACACATGTACGACCATTATAATAAGTCCAAATTGGAATTTACCATTTGAATTAATGTGTGATGCAAGCGATTTTGCCGTCGGTGCTGTCTTAGGACAGAAAGATGGTAGACATTTCCATCCTATCTACTTTGCTAGCAAAACACTCAATGCTGCTCAACAAAACTACACGGTTACTGAAAAAGAACTCACGGCCGTTGTGTTTGCGTTCGATAAATTTCGAGCATATCTAGTTCTATCTAAAACTGTGGTTTATACAGATCATTCCGCTCTTAGATATCTATTTAAAAAGCAAGATGCTAAACCACGTCTTATTCATTGGATTCTGCTTTTTCAAGAATTCAACATAGTAATCAAAGACAAGAAAGGTGTTGAAAACGTAGCCGCCGATCATTTGTCTCGTTTAAAAAATGANGATGCAAGCGATTTTGCCGTCGGTGCTGTCTTAGGACAGAAAGATGGTAGACATTTCCATCCTATCTACTTTGCTAGCAAAACACTCAATGTTGCTCAACAAAACTACACAGTTACTGAAAAAGAACTCATGGCCGTTGTGTTTGCGTTCGATAAATTTCGAGCATATCTAGTTCTATCTAAAACTGTGGTTTATACAGATCATTCCGCTCTCAGATATCTATTTAAAAAGCAAGATGCTAAACCACGTCTTATTCATTGGATTCTGCTTTTGCAAGAATTCAACATAGTAATCAAAGACAAGAAAGGTGTTGAAAACGTAGCCGCCGATCATTTGTCTCGTTTAAAAAATGAGGATGAAGAAATAGAAATTGAAATAAATGATAGTTTTTCTAACGAAACCCTTAATGCAATTAGCTCTCCAGACACGCCTTGGTTCGCAGACATTGCAAACCATCTGGCGGGGGACATACTAAGAAAAGGAATGACTCACCAAGAGAAAAGAAAATTCTTCTCAGATATAAAGAAATATTTTGATATGAACCATACTTATTCAAAATCTGTCCTGACGGAATAATCCGTAGATGTGTATCTGGACCTGAAACTCGTGCTATTCTTGATAAATGTCACCATGGACCTACCGGTGGACATTATGGTGCTACCGCTACCGCTAAAAAAGTATTCGAATCTGGATTTTATTGGCCAACAATTCTAAAAGAAGCACATACTCTAGTTCGCCTTTGCGAATAATGTCAGAAAACTGGAAACATTTCTAAAAGATATGAAATGCCTATGAATTACATTCAAGTCTGTGAAATTTTTGACATCTGGGGTATAGACTTTATGGGACCATTTTCTAAATCATCAAAATTCGAATATATCCTAGTCGCTGTTGACTATGTCTCAAAATGGGCAGAAGCCCAAGCTCTTCAAACTAATGATGCCAAAGTTGTTATAACATTTCTTAAGAAACTATTCTGTCGTTTTGGAATACCAAAAGCTCTAATTAGCGACAGAGGAACTCATTTTTGCAACAAATTAATGGAAAAAGCTGTGAAAAGATATGGAGTTAACCATCGGTTCTCTACATCATATCACCCTCAAACTAGTGGTCAAGTTGAAAATACTAACAGAGCTCTTAAAAGAATACTTGAAAAAACAGTTAAAGAAAATCCAGCTGTTTGGTCAAGGAAATTAGATGATGCTCTATGGGCATTCAGAACTGCTTATAAAACTCCAACTGGAACAACACCATACAAACTCATATATCGTAAAGCATGCCACCTACCATTTGAATTAGAACACCATGCATACTGGGCACTTTAAAATTGTAACCTAGATCTAATAGCAGCCGGTGAAAAACGAATGTTTCAACTTCATGAATTAGACGAACTACGCTTTTATGCTTATGAAAACTCTCGTCTTTATAAAGAAAAAACTAAAGTTTGGCATGATCGGAAATTAAAAAATGAGAAAGAATCAAGAAAGGAGATAAAGTCCTACTTTTGTCAATCAAAGTTCAAAATCAAACAACCAAAACTTACAAGCGCTGGGTTGGACCTTATATTATAAACACCAATATCCATCCGGATATGTTGAACTATTATGGACGTTGACGATAAAAGTTTTTATAGTCAATGGTCACAGGCTTAAACTATATAATGAGAAGAAAGTTTCAATGATAGAAGGGAAGAATCAACCACCATTCTGTTCCAATTTGGACTAAAACACACTAATCACAGAGTCGAGCTATTAGACTCTTGAAATAGCGCTTGGCGGGAGGCAACCGTTTTAACCTCTTTTGTTTTATTTCCTTTTTCACTTATATTAAAACTTTGTTTTAACCACACTGTAAATCTTAAGTGTGGAGGTAAAAAAAAACCAAAAAATTTATAAAAAAATATATAAAACCCACAAAAACCCAAAAATATTTCCATTTGTGTATTTGTTTATTTTTGCAGATTACTATGAAGACCACATTTGGGAAGCCAACTCTTCATGCTCTCTCATTTGTCCTAGGGAAGTTACTCTCTTTTCTATATTTTTTCTATTTTTAATTTTTATTATTCAGTTATAAACATTGAGGGCAATGTCTCAACTTGAGTATGGGGGGGGAGTCAAATAGAAAAATATTATCAAAAAAAATAAAAATAAAAAAACGATTATATGGACTAAACCTTTTTAAAACTTAAAAATTAATGCTTTTACAAGTTATTAAGGCAAATACCACTTGGATTGACACTATTAGCTAGACACAATTTCATTCACCAACAAATGTGAGATTTTCTTATAACCTTTATGAGTGTATATTTGCTACCACTTTCCCAAACATAGAGTGAGCTGACGATTTAAAATTGCTTCTAGAACTTCGCACTTATTCATCAAATTAACGAATGTCGCAGTGAAGATTGCATTTCTTATGCTTATAGACAATTTTTAGATGATATTGAGGCAAAAACTTAGGATTTACACCAAAAAGCCATCCTATGAAATCATAATCTAGCTAACTATACTGGTCACTAGTATATTCAAGAAAATAACCTTCTAGCGCTCATTTTTAGTGCTATTGCCACCTAGAACAACATGTTGAGCCTAAGCCTTTTTCCTATTCTTAAACCAAATTGCTTATGATAAAAAAAAATGATGAAAAGAAAAAAAAAAGAAAAGAAGTGATTATTATGTTGGAATAAAAAGATCCTTGTATATTGATGTTATGCAGCTCTTTAGTATATCCTTCTACAAATCCTACAAGAAACAACAAAGAAAATTACCCATGCCTTGCTCATACCCTTAATCCCTAAGCCAACCCGAAAAAGTCCTCATTGATATCATTGTCTGGTGCTTACGCCTTGTCGAAGTTGTCTTTGTGATTTGTGCAAGCCTATGGTAGCTATTTAATCGTGTCTGTGCATATATTGAGTGAACTTAACCCTATTCGAGTGAATTGTGTGAATCATTTAAAATATATCCTTCGTGAGGTGTTTTTAGTTATGTGTCAATGCCTTTCTAGCAAAATAATAAATCTGATAATATATCTCCATGATCAAAAAACAAATTTAATTTTCTCCCCTGATTGCTTGAGGGCAAGCAATAGCTAAGTGTGGAGGTATTTGATAACGCTCTAACTATACATATTTCTTGAGCATTATTCTATATGTTTTATGATAATTTTACGTGAACTTTTGATACTTAATAGCATAAAATGAATGCAGGTTCACTCTTAGATGGTCTGAGCATGAAACACCTAAAAACCTACTATTTCGCCACTTGAAGTGAATAAATAATGAAGTCTTCCATGATTAGCCTTTCATGCAAGCCAAGTGCGCGGGTTTTACAAGAAAGTGCGCCGCACTCACTTCTTGGTCAAGGGAAGTAAAATATATAATATTAAATAAAAGTGCTCCGGTCTTGCAAACTAAGTGCGCCGTACTTCCCCTGCATTTATGAAGCTTTGGCGCCAAGAAAATAAGAAAGTGCGCCGCACTTAGAAAGCAAGTGCGCCGTACTTCGCATATCAGATTGCCTATAAATAGAGATCATTTGCAAGCATTTGAACTCTCCACTCTATAACCAATTTCCACAAAGCTAAGTCCGAAGTAATACGTGATCCAGAGCCAAGTTACAGGGGTGAACGAATCAGAATAAGGGGGTGTTAATTACTTGTTGGTGTCGAATTCTTGGTTACTTGTGACACTTGTTGATGCGCGTCGTGTGTCGTTGCGGTTTAGCAGTATTAATGCCTACTCAAGTTTTAAATTTATATTTAGCCGACTTATCAATAACACACACACTTAACGAGCAGTGTACCCGGTCAGTTTGTATATAATGGTAAGTAGAGTGTCGATCACTAAGAGTGGAAGTAGTTATCCTAATCAGTATTTTAATATACCTAGTTAGTTTTACAGCCTAATCTAACGCAAGGAGGGTTCAGCTTGAGAGACTGGCACTGTTGGGTTATTTATTAAACAGTAAATTAAACTAATGAGCACAAATCAGCGAATAACATACACGTACACAGATAGATAATAAAGACTATAAGAAGACCTGTCCTGATAATTAAGTAGCTTGTCACTTGTTTTATTGCTAGTTTTATATGAAGTGTATATTAATTAAACCTTTCTCGTTGGTTTCATTATATCGGCGAGTAAACCCTTAATGATTACTTATGACTATCCTACTTATCCAAAGACGTCAGATTAAATAGGCGAGGAAGGGGTATGGCAGCCCATGCAGTGCTCAGCTAGACACAGAGGTTATCAAAGCACTAATATAAATTCACCAAAGACATCAAACATATAAACTTTAATTGATGGGAAAGCAATTTTAAGGCGGGCATATGATTTTGCGTACTCACATACTACCGGCCATCAATCCTGATGAATTAAAGCTTACTATTACAATAAAACAAAACTACTTAATGAATTGAATACATGCAGGACCTTCTTACTGCTCTAGTACTTCGTTTGGGGCGTGTCTTGTGCTGCTTGTTCATCTGAATTCGGCTCCTTAGGGTTTTGTGGCACACTAAATTCATCTAGGTCTTGGGGTATTTATAGTTTCTGTCTGCGGGTTCGATGCAGCGCATTGAGTAAGTAGATGCGGCGCATCGATTTAACTTCGCGTGGAGTCCATGATTATTATATTCTGAAATATTCGTACACAGTCTTCAGATGCAGCGTAACTTAATTCTTGTATGCGGCGCATGTCCTTCAGTTGTCATGGATTGTTTCTGGTGAAGTCTTGATAGTGATACGCCGTATGTCAAATGTATAATGCGGCGTATCTGGAGTAGAACGAGCTTGATCTTCTTCTTTGACCAAAGTTTCATATGCGGCGCATTGTAGAATTACATGCAGTGCATTCTTCAAAGTCAGGCAGTGGTCTTCGAATTCATCTAAGTATGATATTGCGGCGTATCTGTTGAGTGAGATACGGCGCATCTTCTGGATTTCAGTAGACTTTTGACATCTTGCTCGTTTTGCTTCATAATAAGTCCAAAATCGCCAAGTTTTACCTTTTACCTGTTTTTATCTGAGAATCACTAAAGTAAACATTAAAGCACTGATTCTCATAAATAATATAATAAACTAGTTAAATAAATAGGATAAATGATGATGATAAAATGTATTTATTTGAGTTCATCAAATATCCCCCCACTTGAACTTTACTTGTCCCCAAGTAAACCTTAGATTTTACTTATGAAAATGTATCCTAAAAGGTATTAGGATTTATTTTTATAGTTTAATGCATGTATTCGTCTTATCACAATCACACAACCAAACACTTAACGAGTTAGAAACAAAATAATTTTTCAATGCAAAACAATTCTAAATCGTTTAGTTGCTTAGTTGTGACGAATATTCTATCATAAGCTTGACAAGTATACTTGTTAGGATCACGTTTCACGTCATCTCTCAAGTCTCGGTCATTTCATTATATGTAATAGGTTGCTATATTATTTAGTTTACTTATGTTTCATGTTTAATTAAGATGTAAGGCTAATAAAGCCCAAAAGGACTTATGTTTCATGTTTAATTAAGATGCAAGGCTAATAAAGCCCAAAAGGCCTTAAAGGCCCACACGTTTAAGGATAGGAAGGAGAGGGAGTGTTGCCCTAGCTCCTTGCCTATAAATAGAGACATCATGTAAACATTTATCTTGTTGGTTTATTGAATATCTTAGCTAAACTCTTGTCAAATTCTATATCATATTTAGTAGATCAACCATCTCTATTTCTCATCTCATTTCTTATCAAATCTATACTTGTGTTTACAAAATGGTGACCTAACAAGTGGTATCAATCGCTAGAAGGAGGTATAGGTTTGTTTTTGGATTCGTACGCACCAAAAATTCTTTTTACTCTCGTTATTTTTGCATAAAGTTCAAATCTTTTGCTTGGTTTTTTGATTTCTAACACATCTTTACTTCTAAACTTGTGTTACAAATCATTACAAACAAAAAATTTCAACTTTTTATTCAAAAATACAAGATTCGACATAACTTGTACTATTTTTCGAAATTATTCAAATTTTTGAAAAGTTTGTAAAGTTTGCAACTTTCTTTAAGATTTCATCATTTTAAGGTTAGTTGTACAAGAATCTTGGATTAAAAACTCATTTTTGGTGTGCTTTATTCAAAAACAAAAATTTTCCAAAATTCGTACTTGTTTTCAAGAACACAGTGGGTTTTCGAGAACACAAGACCCTAAACTTTCGAGAACACACCTCGTTGCCCCAGAAGTGTTACCGTTGCTTACTCAGTGCTTTTCTCTCTTGTATAAGAAAGAAAACACTTCGACTTGTTGGATATTTTCGATTTTGTATAATCTCGAAAATTGTGGGTTTCTCTTTTCGAAAACTTGAATAGTTTCGAGAATACTCTTAATTTTTCGAAAACTTCTTCTGTTTTCGATAACTTGTGTATTTTTCGAAATCTTCTCCAAATCTTTCAAGAACTTCTCAACTTTCCTTGGACATTGCATTCTCGAAACTTTGTGCACCTATTCTCGATAATCTTCATTTTATCGAGAACCCTGTCAAAACTTTCGAGAACACATTGCAACTTTCAAGAACACAAGCCCAGTCCATTTTATCGAGAACACACCTCAGTTTTCTAGAATACAAGGACACATTTTGTTTTCGAGAATTTCCATTACAAAAGTTTCGAGAACACACTTGTGCAAGTTTTCGAGAATTGGCTTAACATCTATACTTTCTACAAGATCCATTCACACACAAGTCTTCAATCATGTCTCAACCACCGTACTACAACCTTCATCAACAAGAACCATATCATCAATCACAACAGTATCGTCAGCAACAACCGTTTCAACATCAACAACCGTATCAACAACATCTCATGATGCACCAACATCAACAACAACCCTTCATCATGCAACCATCATCAATGCAACAAACAATTCCACCGTCAAAACAGACTCACTGGTTTGACCAAATGTGTGAAGTTATCACTACTCAACAATCATGACATGAAGCAGGATCACTTGATGTACCCCCTATGCTCACACCCGGTAACTACGTTCAATGGGCAAGTCGATTCCTAAGGTTTATTGAACTCAAGAAACCCCATGGCAAATACATGAGAAAAGTGATTATTGAAGGTCCTTTTGAAACACCAACTACAACTGTAGCAGGTGACTTGAATGCTAATCCACCAAGACCCGACACTATAGCCCCAGTTCCTGACAACCAACTCTCTGCTGAACAACTACTTCATAAAGAAGCAGATGAATATGCCATGATTTACATTCTTCAAGGAATACCAAATCCAATTTTTCGAAGTGTTGATGCTCAAAAGACAGTTAAGGCTATGTGGGAACACGTTCATCTCTTAATGGAAGGCACTCAATTGAATCAAGAGGACATGGAATCTAAGCTTTATATGGAATACACACGCTTCATGATTGAACCAATGGAATCACTTGAGTCGTATTACCATCGCGTCACAAACATTATTAATGACCTTGACAGACACAATATCATCTTACCAAAGATTGCCATCAACACGAAGTTTCTTGGATGTCTCTGTCCTGATTGGCAGAAGTATGTGACATTTGTTCGCCAAGCAAAAATCTTCATGATACACCATATGGTTTGTTGTATGATTACCTGAAGCACCATCAGCATGAAGTGGACAAAGATAGAGCTCTTTGAGGAAACTACACACCGCCTCCAACTCCAAATTCTTTGGCACTCGTTGCTCAATCCCATGTTGCTCCTCCACCATTGTCAAACCATGCTTATGTTCAAGAACAAAACTACTTTAACTACCCTCATCAGAACCCATCTCTTCAAACATCTTCTCATGATTCTACACTGCAACAACATGCAAATCAATTTGCCTCTTATGACAACTATGACACCTTGTACAACAACAATACTGCTAATGATGATGATGATGACGAGGACTTCAACAACTTGAATCAAGGAATTGCACTCATTGCTCGGGCTTTCAGCAAATTCTCAAACAAGTCCAACAATTGTCTTCGCACATCTTCAAACACAAGGAATCAAGTTGTTATTCAAGATGGTCGGGTTGAAATACAGAACCGTAATAGTGGAAGATTTGGCTCAGGTGGATATATGGGTAATTCAGGTACTGGACAAAGGTTTAACAACAATGGGGGATTTAGGAACAACACTGGTGCTCCTCAAAAGAAGGCTGAAGTTATTGAAACTGGGAACAATGAATCTGGGAATACAGTTATTAGATGCTACAATTGCAATGGGATAGGTCACTTGGCAACTGTATGTCCTTCACCGAGAACTCAAGGCAGTAAGTATCACAAGCAAGCATTATTTCTAGCTCTTAAAGATGAGGCACGTGGAAATGTAACTGCTAAGGATAACAACTTCATGGCCAATGTACAATCTGATGATGACATGGAAGATCTCGAAGCTAATGTTGCCGTTATGCTCATGGCCAACATGCAGGAACTCCATTTGAGCGATTCGGGCCCAGTGTATGACACTGACGGTCTGTCTCAGGTATCCGATTTTAACTCATGCCTGATACATGCAATTGTTTCGCCATCTGCATCTACATCAGACAAGGAACAAGTTTTTCAAAATGACTCATTGTTATCTAATCAAGAAAATGATCAAATGAACACAGTGATTACATTTGACGATTCAGATCAAATTAATCCAGTTGTCACATTTGATGATTCCATTGCTTTAACTATGAACGATAACAGTGATCAAATTGAACAACATGAACCTATGATTGATTCAGATTCAGAACTTAGGACCTTACTTATGACTAGTCAATCCCAGAACATTAAATGTCAAGCACTTAATGCTAGATTAAAAGAAAAGAATGCATCATTAACTAGGGATCTTGAGTGCTTAAAAATACAACTCACAAACCTTCAAAAAAGAGAAAATCAGGAAAAAAGCTTTGAAGTTGCTTTTCAACAGTCTTATCTAAAAGAAAAAGATTTCGAACATCAAATTCGATTGTTAACTGAATCTAACAACAACTTGACTTCCAAATTGGGACAACAAGCGTTTGAACATAAGCAACAAATTGCACATCTCAATGAAGTAATTTTAAAAACTAAAACTGAGTTGTCAATTTGTCAAGCTGATTTCAAAGAACATAAACACAGGTCAAGAGAAAAAGTTAAGTCATATCTAGATGAAATTGTTGAATTGGAACACAAACTTAAAGAGTTTCAAAATGTTGTATATAAAACTGGTAATTCAATCACAACAATTCAAAAGTTCACTGTAAAACGCACAAACAATGGACATGGCTTTGCCATTGGTAGTGACTTACCATGTTTCTTAAACAAAGCACTCAAAGAGATTCCGAAGTTATATAGTAAAGAACAATTGTTTGATGATGAAATTGTGCGTACTGTTGTATATGATTGTGATGAAGAAGAGGAACAAGAGGACGAGAGTCGATCCAAAATGAGCAATGTTTTCTACAACACACCTTTTGATTACTCAAAAATGCCTCACTTATATGAGACATTTGTTCCTTCAAATGATAAAACTGAAAAGCCATGGTCTATCTTGAAAGTTCATGATTCTACTTTCAACGTTGGTCCTGTCAAACCAGTGGTGCAAATAAATGGTCCTTTACCAAGTGATGAAAAACTTCAACCTCTTCCTACACGTTGCATGGTACTTCGGTATTTTGACACATTCAAGGAAGATATTGAACTTTTGGAACAAGCAGTTGAACGAAATTCAAAAATAACAGTTTTCACTTTTATTTCTCCTCATGAGAAAGAAAAGAGGGAAGTGTTTCAAAAAAAAAATTGCCTCTCATTCAACACTTGCGTTTATGTGCTAACCTCTGGGAACAAAAACTTTAAAAAGAAGTAAAATCCATGATGAATGTTTTTCAAGCAACTGAACAATCGATTTCTAAGCAAAAACGTAGAAACATATTTTTACAAAAAGAAGCTGATCGACTCGTGGAACATGTTCTCATTGCTGATATAATATCTGTGGTTATGAATTCTCTTTATGAATCTGGCACTTCTATGCTTGTTGATGATCACTGTGATGATATTGAATTGTTATCTAAACAAATTGAGACATTAAAAAGTGAAAATGAGAATCTCAAAAAACACAACGATGATGTGCAAAACAAACTTTCAAATGAGATTTTTCAACTGAACAAAAAGCTTGAATGGTGTCAAAACCAAAGTCTTGATTTCGAATTACAATTGCAGACTCTCAAATCTTCAACATCCTTTCATAATGAAACTGTGGAGCTAAAAAGTCAAATTTCAAAATATGAAAAGGATATTGCTGAATTACAAGAAGAAACTGCTTATTGGCAAGAAAGTCGAAACAAATACTTTCACTCAAATAACAAGCTTCACAGTGAAATCCAAGATAAGCAGCACATCATCATTGAGTTAAAAGTGAAAATAAGAGAACTTGAAAAAGGAAAGTCTGTCAACACAAAAGTAGTTGCACCAGGAATGTACTTATTAGACATAACCACTGCAAAAAAAACATTCAGAATTCTAATTTGGATCCTTCCACTTCTACAGGAATAGTTGCCACTCCTAGCGTTAGCATATCCAAGCGTAAACGTAAGAAAAGGAAGAATAGGATTTTGCAACGTAGAAGAGAGACACTAGAAGCCTCTGAAGTAGAAGACCACCTTAGGACTTTCAATAATACTCATCTTGCACTAGATTTAGATTCTGATCTGGCAAATTGTAATCGTAATCTTTGTGTAACGAATGGTGAATCTTTAAATGCTTTGAATGTTAATGCTTCATGTGTGTTTTGTCGTAATAGTATGTTATCTGGTGATCATTCTAAATGTGTGGCAAATTCTCTTTTATCTCGTCATAAGAAACGTACATCTGGCAGAAAATCTAGGCCCACTAATGCTTCTAAATCTGTGTTAGGACTTATGCCAAAGTGTAGTTTCTAAGAATGATATAGTCACCCCTGTAGTCGCAAACAATACTCCTAGGAACATGACATCACTTAGCGAATTCACTAAGAAGAAAGCACGATCTAGTTGGAATTGGCAACGTTGGTTACAAAGGACACATAACTTTAAATGGATTCCTAAAATTGTTAATATGTGTGCTTCTAACCCAACGGAACCCACAACTTCTTCGGGTTCCACCCTTACCATTGTACCATCGTCGTCTCTTTCATGTGATGCAGGTGGTGCAAATTGTTCTCTGGATTGTTGATAGCGGATGCTCCCGACACATGACAGGCAATCTCAAACTGTTAAGAAACTTTGTCTCAAAGTTCATTGGTACTGTCAGATTCGGGAATGATCATTTCGCTGCAATTATGGGATACGGGGACTATGTCAGTGGGAATATCGAAATTAGTCGTGTTTATTACGTCGAAGGCCTCGGCAACAACCTCTTCTCAGTCTATCAATTTTGTGATGGGGATCTGGAAGTCGCATTTCGGGAGAAAACATGTTTTGTTCGTGATTTACAAGGAAATGATCTTATGTCAGGCACCCGTGGAAACAGTCTTTATACCATCTCAATGTCCGACATGATTGCTTCTCTCCCATTTGGCTACTTTCAAAGGCTGAATCGACAAAATCCTGGCTATGGCACAAACACATATCTCATCTCAACTTCAAAACTATGACTGATCTTGCTCGCCATAAACTAGTTGACGGTCTTCCAAGGTTCAGATATGCAAAAGATCACTTATGTCACGCTTGTGAACAAGGAAAGAGCAAACGTGCACATCTCAGTTCAAAACTAGAACCTAGTAATGATCATGTTCTTCAACTTATTCATATGGATTTGTGTGGCCCAATGCGAGTACAAACGATCAATGGGAAACGATATATTCTTGTGATTGTCGACGACTTCTCCAAATGGACTTGGGTCTACTTTCTTCGAAGCAAAGATCAAGATCCACCAAGGATAATCACCTTTCTCACGAAAATTCAGGTTCAACTTCGCAACGCAGTCAGAATAGTAAGAACGAATAATGGAACCAAATTCAAGAATCAAACTCTTCGTGATTATTTTGAGAAAGTAGGAATTGTACATCAAACGTCGATTGCACGGACTCCCGAACAGAATGGGGTGGTCGAAAGACGTAATAGAACGTTAGTGGAAGCCGCACGAACGATGCTTATTAATGCTCAATTACCAGATTATCTATGGGCTGAAGCCGTCTCAACTGCATGTTACACCCAAAATCGTTGTATGATCAACAAACGTCATAAACTTACACCATATGAAATTGTTCACAAACGCAAACCTAACATTCAACACTTTCATGTATTTGGAGCTCTATGCTACCCAAATAATGATCGTGATGATCTTGGAAAACTGAAAGCAAAGGCTGACGTCGGTATCTTCATTGGATATTGTGAAAACTCAAGAGGTTTTCGAATCTACAACCGTCGCACTAGAGAGATTCAGGAGACTATTCATGCTAATTTCGATGAGCTCACAGAAATGGCTTCTGAGCACAACAGCTTAGGACCCACAACCAACCGTCTTAACTTTCCAGATTCTTCAGCTGAACCATTGTCATTAACTCGTAGAGAATTGGAAACATTGGTTGCTCCTTTGTTCGATGATTCACTTGAGACACGTGCACCAGATGTATCCACTAGTTCCGCTGCTCAACCTGATAACATTCAAGTACCTGATACACCCGTTCCTACAACTACCACTGTAGAATCCGATAAACCTCCAACTGAATCACCAACAACAGACGAACAAACCGCTTCCAATACCGACAACCCAAATGAAGATTTGAATCAACCACAAGTACCCGAACCTGCAGCTTATGATCCAAATGCGTTCTTCAATCCGTTTGCTCCGACTCCGAACCTTTAAGATATTGTTGAGTCGTCAACACGCAATTTGGAACCAACTAATATGCAGCAGTTCCATAACCCTCACCCTTCAACAAATCATTGGACTCGTGATCATCCAATCATCAATATCATTGGACATCCAATGGCTCCAGTTATGACAATACAAAAACTTCACTCCAATGCCGAACACTGCATTTATGCACTCACAATTTGTCAAGATGAACCCAAAAACATTAAGGAAGCTCTCACTTACGACAACTGGATTGAATCAATGCAAGAGGAACTCGACCAATTCAAACGCATTGAAGTATGGGAATTAGTTGAGCGTCCAGATGGAGTTTATGTCATTGGGCTAAAATGGATTTGGAAAAACAAGTTGGACGCAGAAGGCACGGTTATTCGTAATAAATCTCGTTTGGTAGCTAAAGGATACACTCAGGAGGAAGGTATTGACTTTGAGGAATCTTTCGCACCAGTGGCTAGACTTGAAGCTGTTCGAATATTTCTGGCATACGCTGCTCACAAAAATATGGTCGTTTATCAAATGGATGTGAAAACTGCATTTCTGAACGGTCAGTTACGTGAGGAGGTCTATGTTGGTCAGCCAGAGGGATTTGTCGACCCAGAGCATCCGAATCATGTCTACAGACTTAAGAAGGCTCTCTATGGTCTCAAACAAGCCCCCAGGGCATGGTACGATAAACTTACTGCTTTCTTGCTTGCTAATTCTTTTACTAAAAGTTTATTAGATCCAACTTTGTTTATCCAAAAACACGGGGATGACGTCTTAATTGTGCAAATATACGTTGATGACATTATTTTTGGTTCTACTAATAAAAAGTACTCAAACGCTTTTGCAAAATTAATGAAACAAAATTTTGAAATGTCAATGATGGGTGAACTTAAGTTCTTCTTAGGACTACAAGTTCATCAGTCACCCCGTGGGATTTTCCTTAATCAGTCAAAATATGCTCTAGAGATAATTAAGAAACATGGCATGACCAGTTGTGATACTTACAATACCCCTATGGCCAACACAACTAAGTTAGATGCGGATCCAAATGGGAAACCAGTTGACCCCACATAATATCGTAGTATTATTGGGTCACTCACGTATCTCACCGCTAGTAGACCGGATATTGTATTTGCTGTATTTATGTGCTCTCGTTATCAGTCCAGTCCTACTGAACGTCACCTCAATGAGGCTAAAAGAATCCTTCGATACGTAAAGGGAACCATTCACTTGGGGATCTGGTATCCGAAGGATTCTAGTTTTGAACTAATAGCCTTTTCAGACGCTGATCATGAAGGGTGTATAGACACACGCAAAAGTACTTCTGGTGGTTTGCAGTTTCTGGGAGATAAACTTGTGTCTTGGCAATCAAAGAAGCCGGATTGCACTTCATTATCGTCAACAGAAGCTGAATATGTAGCCATGTCTGCTTGCTGTGCACAAGTCATTTGGATGCGTACACAACTAATGGACTATGGTTACTTATTCAACAGGATTCCGATGTACTGTGGTTCGAAAAGTGCGATAGCAATCTCCTGCAACACGGTTCTGCATTCAAAATCAAAGCACATTGATCTCCGATATCACTTCATCAAGAAGCATGTTGAAAAGGGTACAATAGAGTTATACTTTGTGGGTACTGAATACCAACTGGCCGACTTGTTCACAAAACCTTTACCTCCTACACGGTTTGCTGAACTTGTCCACCGGATTGGTATGCGGTGTTTGACTCCAGATGATTTAAAATCTTTTCTTGAAAACAATTAACTGAGTCAAATACCAAAAAAATTTTTGTAAATATTTATCAAAAACAAAATATAAAATTGAAAAATTTCAAAAACACCAAAAAGATTTTCCATTTTTTTTCTCTCTTACGTTTTATTTCGTTTTCAAATGCAAGTACACTATCTAAATCAACACTTTGGTTCCTCAAAAATTTCTCAAATTTATAACCAAGTGTTGAGGGGGAGAAAATGTTCTTCAAAATTCAAAAATCTTGTTCAAACAAGTGCACATGCATATTTCATAATGTGATGTTGACAAAACAATGGTGGAATCTCATGTTTTATCCCTCGTTTTGTTACATTAATTACTTTGTTTAATTTCCTTAGGCCTAGAATGTTGTTTGTTGCTAACGTTCGTTATCCTAAAAAGTTAAATACAAAGTTTTAGGACTAATGAAGGATGTATAGCAGTCAAGGGACCATTTTTGCCAAAATCTAAAAATGCTTTCAAAATATCTAAACAAACAAACACCCCCTTTATTTCATTTATTCAGAAAAACATTAACAAACACCCCCCTTTACACGACCAAACGGCCTAATTCAAAACCATAAATCCTTGCTTCAAATCTGCAAACCGTAAGTATTTACATGTTTTTTAGGTTAATTTAAGACATGGTTTTCATTGAATTGTGTTTTTAACGGTTTGATTTCTAGTAATTTCGATTTATAAATCTAGGGTTTCATGAATTTCGTATACACATAATTCGAGTGTTAATGATTGATTTTCTTGAGGGCTTTTGTTCTTTTCATTGTTCTAAACATGCTAGCAACAAGTAATTAGTACAATAAACTCGTTTGTAGTGTTTTCGATTTCTAGGGTTTAGGTCGAATTGGATATTCATGATTCTGTGGTTTGGTGTTTGATTTTATTGGTGGGATTTGTTTGTTTGTGTGTTAGAGTCATGCCTATGCTTTTTAATTGTATCACATTTCATGAATGCTTGATTTAGATAATTAGGGTTTGTGAACGATTTGGGTTTTTTCCATGTTTTGTTCTTGTGGTCAATTATATGGCTTGGATATGTTTGTATACATGCTAATACATAAATAACACTTGAATTTGCAACTTGTTTACATGAATTCATTATTCTCGATAAGTTAGGCATGCGTATGTTTTCGAAATCTGGTGAAAGTAATTGAAATGTGTTTTTAACATATGTTGTACACTTAATTCTTCAGGTATTCACTCTAGGAATCAAAAATTTTCGAGGAAACGTATGTCTTCATGATCTCGAAAATTCTTGTATAAGAATTTTTCAAAACTGTGCTTTATCGAGAACTTGATAAAATTATCGAGAACGCTCTTGATTAAAATTTTCGAGATCACTCTTGATTAAATTTATCGAGAACACTCTTGATCAAACTTATCGAGATCACTCTTTATTAAGTTTAACGAGAACACTCTGGATCAAATTTATCGAGAACCAAGAGAATTTATCGAGAACACTCTTGGCTAATTTTATCGAGAACTTCGAGAACACTGGATAAATTTATCGAGAACCTTGCAATAGGAAACTTTTCGAGAACATACATTGACAAAATTCTCGAAAATCTCCTTTAAGAGTGTTTTCAAAAATTTTGCTAAATTAAGTTTTCGAGAACTTTCCAATGTCAATATTGTCGAGATCAGATTTATCAAGGATTCACAATGAATATTTTTCGAGAACTATCTTTCTTGAGAATTCTCGAAAATGTTCCTAAGTACAATGTTTCGTGAAATTTCTATATATCAACTTTCGAACAGATCGTACTTTTGTTGTGTGTTGTTATGTGTGTTCTTGATATGTTGTAATATAAACTTGTTGTAATACTTGTTCTAGTGTGTTTGTCTATATATCTATGTGTTATGAATTATAATTATTATCGACTATAAAGGGATTCAACACATAAATACAACACTAAATTGGACACAATCACACTTGGCATGTAATTGAACCTTAATTGTTAAATGTAATAAGTATAAGTCTATGATTCAAACAAGTGTATGAACTAATGGCTAACAAATTTGGATGTTTGATTTCATGACAATACTTTTACAGAAAACAATGGCTGAACACAACATGAATGCTCCTGAACAAACTCTTCCATTGCTCACACTCGGAGAAATTGTCCCGGCAAATTACAACATCACAATTGGCCAAAACAATCCACGAATTGACTTCAACAAACTTCGAATTCCTGAAGATTCATGTAAGATTGTAAAAGACAGTCTTCTGGCTCATCCCTGCAAGTCTATGCTCACCAAATCCACATCAGTTCTAATCTTTTATATTCATCAGTTCTGGTACATAGCTCAAGCCAACTTGGATGATGAATCCTTCACTGTCACATTGGATCGTCAAGTCTACACCATGGATCTGGATGTCCTACGAACAGTTCTTATCCTTCCCACACCGAAAGAATTCCGTCCCATGTTAACTGAACTTGAAATCCTGGATTATCTCATTGATCTAGGATACGATGTTCAAGATGACTTATCACTCACAAGGCTGTCAAGGTTCAACGTCAAGTATCTACCACAACCTTGGAGAACATTCTACATGTTGATTGTGAGATCAATTTCTGGTAGAAAAAGTGGTCATGAACATCCAAGACTAGAGCATCTACAAGTATTTTGGGGAATGATGAGCATGCAACCAATCAACTTTGCTAGTTCAATAATGAGCGACATGATCCATCACATTCAAACTGATCGTGAAAGGACTGTGATTCCGTTCGTTAGATTCACAAAGATGCTCATTGAGCACTTCTGCGGCAACACACCAGATTACCTCAAAAGAATGCATGATCGTACTGAACCAAAAGACATTTACAACAAAGACTTTAAGATTGCTTTCGTCAAAACCACCAAGTTCACAACAAGAGAAAAGGGAATGAGGATTCCAGACTACTTCCTAGATGATGAGATTCGAAAGACAAAGAATTATGAAATCTACGACAAAGCTTGTCAAGCAGGAAAAGTGGGATACACTGGTGTTGAAGACGAATCCGTCATCAAGATGGAGACTCGTAGCAGGAGAGGTGGCAAGACTGGAAGCACAAGCAGTACTACAACTTCACAACAAACCAAGTCTTCGCCAAAACCTACTACTAGACCTCGTAGAAAGATCACTCCAAAGCAAACCATCCAAGATGAACCAACACCGTCACCTTCCGAAAGTGAATCAGAGTTTGAAACTGAATCAGATGAAGAAGAAGATTTTGAACGAAGGGTAAGGTTAGATGAAGAGGAGTTCCCCGAGCTCGAAATGGCAAAGAAGATTAGCATGGGAACTCGACATCAGGGTGAAAGGAAAAGTAAAGAGATAACCATCAATGAACCTAGTAGCGGTGCAAATGATGAAGAAGAAGATGAACCAGCTGCTCAACCCTTGGTCGACAAACGTAAACTAAAAAGCATCATTGTCGACACAAGAGCGGAAGAGAAGCAACTTCAGAAAGAACTCAAAGAAGCTGCACGTCTCAGCCTCCTCCATCCCCAACCTCATCCACAACCGCTCAATCAACCTGAACAAGAAGGTGGTTCTAGTAGCACATTGATCACTCCTTCAACAACTGTGACTTCAACTTTGGTTCCAGAAATTCCACTTAACACCGAAGAAGAAGAAAAAGATGCAGAAGGAAACGTCATCATGAAGGAAGCTACCGAGGAAACTATTGATGATTCACAAAAGCAAAAAGAGACTTCTGAGTTCATCACACCGGAGTTCATTGCTCAGATGGAGAGAGAAGAGGAACTGAAGAAGAAGGCTAGTGAGGATATGGAAAGATTGCTTCATGAAGAACAACCAAAAGAACAAAAGTCAGATGAACAAGAAGAAGAGCAATTCTTTGATACCGATGACTACATCAACTCACCTCCACACTCACTTCAACAACAGTCACCTCCAAAGGATCCTCCAATTCCCAAGGGTTCTCCTCCAAAGGATCCTACTCCTCCTCCGTCTGAATCTGACAATGAATCATCTTCAACATCATCATCACATCACTCATCTCCACCACCATCAGAAACAACATCAAAGCGCAAATCAATCAGAAGAAAGGCAAGTTCATCATTCACAACCGCGTCTGAACGAATCAAGAAAGCTGTAGCACTGGCACGCAAGAAGAAAGACACACAACCACAGGATGGAGATCTTAAAGACCAAGTTCAAAAGCTGACAACACAGGTCACAACATTGACACAACAAGTCAAGGATCTTCAAGAGTCGACAGCACTGGTTGATAGGTTCATGCATGCTGATATGAATACAATGCTCAAAACATACACTGAAGAATTTCTCAACGACAACCTTGTTGCTCTCACCACACCTGTAGTGTCAGATCTTCTCAAGCCGATTCATACAGAGTTGAATACCAGGATCAAGCACAGTATTGAACGAATGCTTCAGTCAACACCGTTTTATCTTCGAACTGACAGGGCTCCAACCTCACCAATTGATCTCACCACTCAGCAACTACCAGCCTTGTTAGCAGATAAACTTCAAGATAAACAGGAAATGACTCCTGAAGAATCAGCAATGTTTGAGGCACTGAAAGTTATTGCCTCCAAAGAATCATGCAAAGAAGCGACTGGTAAACACAAAAGATCGAGAAAAGATGATGATCCTGATCCCGATTCCAAAAGCAAGAAATCAAGGACTACCAAAGAACCATCATCTTCACAGAAACCACCAGCCAAGTCTTCCAAAGCTCCAGTTAGCAAACAGCAAACTCCAGCCTCTGGATCCGGTCCTACACATGCAGAAAAACCATTCATGCTTCAACCAGATGATAATCAGGAAGAGCCCAAAACAACCATCCATGAATCCAACATTCCTAAATCACAACCTGGACCATCATCGACATCAAAGACTCAGGAGAAATAAAAGTCTACCAAGTCAAAGAAAATGAAGAAGAAGTCGAAACCATTCTCATGGTTAGACGTTGATGAAGCTCCTGAAGCTGATTGGTTAACTGAAATGATCAAGTCACAACCACCACTTGAAACCGATGAACCGCTTCCTGGAAACACTTTGAAATATACTCAAAGTATCATGTCGGGTCTTCAAGTTGATAAGATGACAAAGGCTGAATTACGAAGGATCAATCGTGAAGCTTTTGACTTTCTTAAGTCTAGATCGGGAAACAAAGTCGAACTGCAATATCACATGGAGAACATTGCATGCGCCTTGTCTAGTACGTTCGACTGGATGAATCCTGAAGCTAACTACGACGTCCATTCTAAGCACAACGAGCCTTACTTCACCGATTGGACAAAACCACTACCTCTGCAAGGATTTCCTGAAAAGCCTAAGATCCCGTACCGATTCTTCTTCAACAACGATCTCAGATATCTTCAACATGCCCATGAGACCTCAAAAGAAAGATATGCTTCTTCACTGACAATCTCAGTCCCTGCTGCCAGATACGAATTACCATCTATTGAAGAAACAACACCAATCTTCAGCAACTCCGTTGTAACCTACAACAAAGAAGCTCTCCTTGGTATTCAACACTGGCCAGACAAACGTAAACTCGGCTACACTCACAGACTGCATTTGACGTCAAGTGAAAACGTGAAACACAATTCTCGAATCGTTGCTATAATGGAGATCTTAGAGTCACGAAGATTCAACTACACTTTCATGCAAGAGATTATCGTCAAGAGACAAGATGAAAAGGAGTACAAGTTCGGAGAAGCAGATTTCCCTGATCTCAACCTGAATGACATAGAAGAGATGTATTTGGAAAAGGTTCAAGGAAAGATGCTACGCTTCCCAAAGTCAACTCAGTACAACTTCATTGCATCTCTACTTCTCTACATCAGACGATTAATAGTTCAAGAAAGAGTGGAAGATCTTCAGCTGGGCGTTGAAAGTTATCAGAACAAACTCAACCTAACAAAACCACAACTCACATTTCCTGGATATCAAGAATCGTCACAGTATACGCTCATTCAGCAACCATCATTTGGAATCACCTACCTCAACAAGAAGAATCAGCTCCGCTACATGAGGCTTGATGAGATTCATAAGTTCTGTGATGACACGTTACAAAGAGTTCGTGATGGGTTAGTTGAAAGATTGCTTGATGACAAGAAGCAGTTAAGCAAGGGTGAAAATACTAGGTGGAAAGCAAATGCAAGGAGGATGATTCGCAACTTTGTTCATATGGTTGAAGAGAGATTGTATCGTCGTGAGCAGATCAGGAGATTGGAAAGCTACATCGGAGTTCGACCATCATTTCCGGTCTTGACATTCAGACGACCTCATCTTCGATTCACAGACTTTGATGCCATGCCTTCTGGTGAAACTTAGCTCACATGTTTCTGGTACTAACATTTCAATATTTCATTATATATTGATTGATTTGTGATTACTACGGCTTGTGCACACATAACAGTGTACAACCCGCACTTTGTAGTTAAAGGACCCTGTGGTACGCATCAGTGCCACAATCCTCACATAAGGAGCGAAAGCTTCTTACTTTTGAGTAGAATTAACAAACCTTTCATGATTTTTTTTACAATTCTGCTCAAAAGACAAGTATTTCACCTCTATGAGTAGTCACTTGTTGAGCGGGAGGACTTGACCAAAAACATCGTTCTTCAAACAAAAAGTTCTTGTTGAATTCTCCCCATAAGACTCAAAAAGGCATATTTCAATCAAAAAGTTTACAAAAACAACATTTGATATGCTATTTTTGAGGGGGAGAAGATGAAAAGTGATTAAAATATGATGTCAAACGTTTTATCTTGTGCAAGCTCGACTCAGAATTGACCCATGAATTGAAGAAACAACAAATGTTAGTATTCGAAAGGATTTATCCAAGTAGAAAGTACCATTTCGAGAAACTCTTCTTAGACGTTTACTTTGACTGGTCTAACTTCCTTTTAGGAATGTTAACAACTTCAAGTCAGTTACTAGGGCTAGTTATCACCTAAAAACTGATAATGGATCCCTTTAACTAAGCAACGTAAATGTGTCCCTCCGGTATATGTGGATTAAAAGTGGATCAATTCAAAAGTGCCAACTCCTCCCGCATGTGCAAATTTCTGAAAACATTCATGAGCATATATGGAGGGCGAGTCTTTCATAAGAAATCAAAACCCTCAAAGTGTTAACAAAAGGTTTTATACTCATAAACACTTTGAGAGACTTTCTAACATTTGGTTTAAATGGCATCAATAGGATAGTCATGGAGTTACAAGGTGACTAAGGATAGGAATAACCGTTCTATGATCCGCCAGAACCGGAGGGATCTACCCAAGGACAACACCAATAGTTAGAAATTAGAAGTCCTTAGGTATGATATGAAAAAGGAGAAAGGAATGAAAGGAGAAAGAAGGGGTTGAAGAATTAAAAAGAAATGTAAAGAAAAGGGTGAAAAGAAATAGCCCTCCATTTGTTCAACCTTAGGACAGATACCGGGTTCAACTCATATGCTACTGGTCGTTGCTGAGGCGACACCGGTATTAAAGATAAAGACGTCATGGACCCAGTGACGCAATGCACCTAAACCTTATTAGCCACTCAAGTTTCTCTCAAAACATACTTGTTTCATTCTCACGGAGAACCCTGCATTATCTATTGACCATTCATTCGAATGTGTCGATATTGAAAAGGAGGTACTTTGCTCCACACCTCCGACGACCAAAATGTGCACGAATTGAGTCTAGAGCCACGAGATACATCAAAGATCTCTTAGGAACACATAATACTTCTACACTAGTGTCTTACATCATTGGACACAAAGTGTAAACTATCGAGTCCTACGCAGATCTTAGTAATCTGCCGAGAACATTTATGAGGGAATTTACTTAGGTAATTCTCAAATGATTGAACGGAAATCCTGCCAGGGTCAACATCAAACAGCCCTGACAGCAGGTCACTTCGGTAATTCCTTGTGGATTACGCTTAGTGTTTGCGGTGGTTCCAAACGGTCTACAGTCGTGGGGTGATCTCCAGCGACTCACCTAATCGTGGGTGTACTTATGTATGTCTGTGTAAGCCCTCTAGGGGGTATCCGATTAGGAACGGCCTTGGTAAGGATTAGAAGGAGTCTTCACACTATGCTGTTGACGATCTCTAATTCCGAACCTGTAAGTACCGGATGCATTATTGCTAACTGTTTCAATGCAGGTTCTACCACCGTCTTAAACACCAACTTCCACATGCTCATACCTACATCTCAAAGTCTAAGAAAACTCTCTTCAAAGATAGAGGCATTGTAAAAGCCAAAGAAAGATTCTACGTCAACTCAAAGAATCTACAACAATGAAATGAGAGTTACAAACGTATGAATGTCCAACGTCAAAGATGTATAAGCATGCTGGAAAGGCGCAAATCTACTGGAGGCAAAGAAAGTGACGAATGGCAGATTACGACATCACATGATCACTATCACATCATCAAAGACAAAGAACAAAGAACGATGAATCATTTTGCTAATGAATTTTTGAAGACGTCTGAGGCCGTAAATGTCAAAGATTAAAGATAAAGAAAATAGACGTCGAGCAACCTTGATGACCATCATGACCGACCCTTAGAGGGAGAGTGTTAGGATCACGTTTCACGTCATCTCTCAAGTCTCGGTCATTTCATTATATGTAATAGGTTGCTATATTATTTAGTTTACTTATGTTTCATGTTTAATTAAGATGTAAGGCTAATAAAGCCCAAAAGGCCTTAAAGGCCTACACGTTTAAGGATAGGAAGGAGAGGGAGTGTTTCCCTAGCTCCTTGCCTATAAATAGAGACATCATGTAAACATTTATCTTGTTGGTTTATTGAATATCTTAACTAAACTCTTGTCAAATTCTATACCATATTTAGTAGATCAACCATCTCCATTTCTCATCTCATTTCTTATCAAATCTATACTTGTGTTTACAAAATGGTGACCTAACAATACGCATCTCCCCCACTAAAGCCAAGGAGTAACAAGTCTAAAGCGGTAAAGATGGTTTTGAGGTTTAAGGGTTGAACCTAGCTTCGTTCAAACATCTCCTACATAAACTTAGTAGATCGCTGGCATGAGTCCTCGACGCTTCAACTAACGGATGGTCACTAGTGCACTTCTTAGATTGCTGGCGCGTTATTTGCATAACGGATGGTCACCAAGTCACACACTAGATCGCTGGCGTGTTAGTTGATTAATTTAATACTCGGATGGTCACTACCTTATTCATTCATTTAACATTCTCACTTAGCCATAATTATATCCGGATGCTCGAAAGTTGTCAACGAATATAACAATACGGTTGGGTAGGGATAACATTTAGGATATAAATTGGTGTAAAACAAAAAATAAACAAACAAATAGATCAAAATCCTAAGTGTGGTTAATTACTTTCCCAACCATCCCATGAATAAGACTCATATCATTGAATAACTCACGCTTTCGACTCATGTAACTCACGCTTTTGGTAGACACGAATTATACTCAATAAAATCTTAAACAAAGAATAACCTTAGTTGGCGTTCCTATAACGGCCAACTCCCATTCAATCCATAAATATAATATACAACAAATAGTGGTGATATCTCCCACTTAATACAAAACTTTACATAAGTTGGTTAAAACAAACTTCCAACTTCTTCTCTTTCTTTTCTTCTTTTTTTTTTTGATTTTTTTTGACATGTAAAATTTCACAACTTTTTCTATCATAATTTTTCCGGATAATTTTTCCATACTTTTCATAACTTTCAGAAATAACTGTAATAGTGAAAGTAGTAAACACACAAACAATAAACTAAAAATATACAATATGTACTTTTACTCCAATTGCATTGTGCAATTTCCCGACCTAACCAGAGACAATGAATTACGCACGCGAACACAGGTAATGTAAGGAAACACACTTTGCCTAAAGTAACTAACCACAGATTTCGATATACAGGGTAGGCTACGGTGTAAAGGTGTAACGAAACATTTTAACAAAGGTGTAAGAAACGAAAGGAATGGTCTCGAATAGGCTAAGCCACCACTCCATAGGCCACCACTCCGAGCTCGTTGGTCACGGTTGGCACCCCTCTTAGGGTCCAAGCCACCACTCCATAAGCCACCACTCCGAGTGTTGGAACCTCGAATGGTAGGGCTGGCTCTTGATACCAATTGATACGAACCTATCCCATACTAAGCTCGTATCGGTTCATAAGTCCAAGTGTAGAACTCACTCAAAAAGCTAGCTTGTAAGAGAAGGTTTTTTTAGGGGTATCTTACACTAAAAGTGAGAGTAAACAAAAGGGTTTATACGGGGGTTAACTAACTAGTGTAGTTAGTTAATATCACATAACATATAAAGGCTTTTTGGGTGTAATCCTAGAAATTTACCAAGTTAGAGAAGTCACTCCAATTATATCGATAATACTTATTATGGTGGTCTCGAATAGTATACAAGCCAAGTTCTAAAGTTTACAAGTCACCGGCACACTAAAGTTTTTGATTTTAGGCAAAAAAATAAGGTTACGTGTGCGGCTATGTAATTTAGACTTAAACAAAAACATGCTAAAAATTTTAAATTTTGATATATTAAGCGCATTTTAAGCATATTTTGAAAAAGTTTAGGACAAGTAAGTGTTCTAATTCTCCATCCCCCCACTTAAGTTAAACAACGTCCTCGTTGTTTGTGTCAAAGGTTAAAAACTGGAAAGTAAAAGAATTAGAATAGAAAAACTCCCCTGATATTTGCTCGGAATGATCATCCATTATGCGTTTACGAGCAAAAATCAACTTTCTTGTGGATGATAATGTTTAAGCTTCATAAATGATGTTTCCACAAAAAGTGCAGGAATCTATAATACCACCTAGACTTTAACACACCTGAGTTAAGAAGGTTCAAACTTGCATAATACATTAGTAGTTAGTAAAAATAAAACCTAAAAATTAAAAATTAAAAATCATCAGGTCAGTCGATACGCCATATCTTATGGATGAAGATGCGCCATATCGAGCCTGAAATTAATACGAATCGGAATAAAAGATACGTCGCATCCTTAACTAGGGGATGCGCCGCATTAAATAAACTGACAGAATGTTTTTAAAATACAATAAAAAAAATTGCAGAAAAATAAAATAAGATATGACCAGTGCAGATGATACGCCGCATTCCATGATGGAGATGCAGAAAAATAAAGTTCCGGGTTGTCTCCCGGTCAGCACTTGTCTTTATTCCAGAGTCTTCAAGTTAGACTCACGTTCAGCTCCTATTTTGTTCTTGTCACGTGCCATCCTTCTTCCTTCATTCGAAAGATGTTACCATATAGTTCTGCAACATTCTCTTCAGACCGCGCAAGCTCATTGAATTTGGTACTCTTGATACCAGCATATTCTTCCGATGGTCCGAAGGAGTACTTAACTACCTCAAATTTTTCAGCGGTAAGGGTTTGAGGCTCTTGATCTGGTATCCCGAGAAGTTGACATTTTCGTTTCTTGAGTGATTCTCTTTCTTTGTTGACAAAGTTAGACTCTTGATAACAAATAAGATAATCTTCAAGTTCATCTGTGAGTTCTTCATCTTTTTCTTCGTTTGATACCGGAAGATTTTCCCCCAACATCTTCGATAGGATGATAACTGTCCTCACTACTTAATTCATAATTGCCTTGAAGTTTAACCCATTCTTTCTGGAGTTTCCATTGTAATTTTCAGTCAAGCTCTGTATAATCGTTGAAGCTTTTATGCACCCATTCCAAAAACGTGATATCCTTAGGCTCGCGAAGTTCCTTAAGTCCTTCGATTTTCGCTTTCTCTTGTAAGGCTGCGTTTTTCCTTTCACCATCTTCAACCAAGTCATACCAACTGTAATCTGCAAAGCTTATATCACTTCCGTTTCTTGTCATACCAATTAAATTGCCCCCATTACAGATTCCATCGTTCCTCCAATCACAGCTTGGTCATTGACAAGTTCCGTCCTTGAAGCGAATGGGCTCGCAACTATGCACTAGTTCATCGTAAAACACCGGTTTATTGGAAACCCATGGAATTTGATCATTCCGTTAATATAACCAAGTATTCTTGAATGCATCAAAAGTTTTGAATCCAGGTAAGTCTCCAGTGAGCACATCGGTATCAACTTTCAACAAATAGTTAAATTCGTTAAACTCCTTGCATAGAGGGGTTTCATAATCAAACAAGTTTGTTTCAATTCTAAACAATTCACCCTCCTCGTTGTCCATCTTCTCTTCATCATTCCCTGTTCTCCAGTAAGTCCAGAGTTCGTTTTTCAGAGATGGGTTCATTTTTTCGGGGAAAAGAAACTTAGATTTCAGCCAACAGGTGAATTCAGGGCTAAACTTCTCCAAAAACTTTGTTTTAAGCTCTACCTAACTGGTAAGAGGTTTGTCGAGTTCGAAGTTCAGCCAATGCATTGCTTCCCCTGTAAGTGTATTTGGAAAGACTCTGAGCATGAATTGGTTATAGGTCATATTCTTTGTTTTGTAGAGTTCAGCAATTCTGAGGATCTTATCCACGTGTTCATTTCCGTCATCATTCTTGAATCTTCGAAAGGCGTTATCTCGTAACAAATTGAGAAATTCCCTTTTTACACCAAACTTGTGGTTCCCTTCGTACCATTGCTTGGCATTTCCGGCACTATTGTTAGCTTGCATATTATTTCTTGTTGGCAACATTGTTGTTTCTGGTGCTCCCTGAAACTAGCACAAAACTATCATTAGGATTTGTTCGCTGGAAGAGAAATTGATAAATTAGGAAACGAATATTAAGAATAAAGTTGCTGATGTCTGCAGACGATGCGCCGTATCCTGAAAAAGGATACGCCGTATCTTATTACGTTAAAATTTAATCAGACTTTTATTTAGAAAAATCGATACGCCACTTTTGAATAAGAATGCGCCGTATCTGGTTAGTTATCAAAAATCAGTTATATTTAAAAAAATTAAATGCGCCATATTAGCAGAATCTAATGCGCCGTATTTTCGTTACGTTTCAAAATACAAGATTTTTGATTTAGTAAATGCGTCGTATCGATGAAAATCGATGCGTCGCTTCTATTTAATAATCCGAAAACTGTTTTTTAATTTAAATATCAAATACGCCGTATCTGTTAAAACAGATGCGTCGCATGGCGTTAGGGTTTCGAAAAAAATTCTTATTAAAAACAGAATATGCCGTATCTTGGGGAAAGATGCGCCGTACTCGAGTTATTAAACGCGTTGTATTTTATAAAATTAAAACGCAATACGCCGCATTTGAGAAACAGATGCGCCGTATCGTTTGTATCAGCACAATACAACGACAACAGTTAGTACAAAGAAAGAAAAATAAAATAAAAATAAAAAGAAAATTACAGAAAATAAAAGCACACAAAAACAGTAAATATGCAAATTATACAATGAATGCAATCTATCTAATATACAAAAAGTTAGTGGTTAGTGTCTAAAAACCTAATAAAAAGAAAAACCTAATTAAAATACTAATCAATTTAACAGATAATAACAATTCACTCCCCGGCAGCGGCGCCAAAAACTTGATGCGCGTCGTGTGTCGTTGCGGTTTAGCAGTATTAATGCCTACTCAAGTTTTAAATTTATATTTAGCCGACTTATCAATAACACACACACTTAATGAGCAGTGTACTCAAGTTTTAAATTTATATTTAGCCGACTTATCAATAACACACACACTTAATGAGCAGTGTACCCGGTCAGTTTGTATATAATGGTAAGTAGAGTGTCAATCACTAAGAGTGGAACGTATTATCTAGTTATCCTAATCAGTATTTTAATATCCCTAGTTAGTTTTACAGCCTAATCTAACGCAAGGGGGGTTCAGCCTGAGAGACTGGCACTCTTGGGTTATTTATTAAACAGTAAATTAAACTAATGAGCACAAATCAGCGAATAGCATACACGTACACAGATAGATAATAGAGACTATAAGAAGACCTGTCCTGATAATTAAGTAGCTTGTCACTTGTTTTATTGCTAGTTTTATATGAAGTGTATATTAATTAAACCTTTCTCGTTGGTTTCATTATATCGGCGAGTAAACCCTTAATGATTACTTATGACTATCCTACTTATCCAAAGACGTCAGATTAAATAGGTGAGGAAGGGGTATGGCAGCCCATGCAGTGCTCTGCTAGACACAGAGGTTATCAAAGTACTAATATAAATTCACCAAAGACATCAAACATATAAACTTTAATTGATGGGAAAGCAATTTTAAGGCGGGCATATGATTTTCTATACTCACATACTACCGGCCATCAGTCCTGATGAATTAAAGCTTACTATTACAATAAAAAAAAACTACTTAATGAATTGAATACATGCAGGACCTTCTTACTGCTCTAGTATCTTCATTTCGGGCGTGTCTTGTGCTGCTTGTTCATCTGAATTCGGCTCCTTAGGGTTTCGTGGCACACTAAATTCGTCTAGGTCTTGGGGTATTTATAGTTTCTGTCTGAGGGTTCGATGCGGCGCATTTAGTAAGTAGATGCGGCACATCGACTTAACTTCGCGTGGAGTCCATGATTATTATATTCTGGAATATTCGTATACCGTCTTCAGATGCGGCGTAACTTAATTCTTGTATGCGGCGCATGTCCTTCAGTTGTCTTGGATTGTTTCTGGCGAAGTCTTGATAGTGATACACCGTATGTCAAATGTATAATGCGGCGTATCTGGAATAGAACGAGCTTGATCTTCTTCTTTGACCAAAGTTTCATATGCGGCGCATTGTAGAATTACATGCGGCGCATTCTTTAAAGTCAGGCAATGGTCTTCGAATTCATCTAAGTATGATATTTGCGGCGTATCTGTTTAGTGAGA
This sequence comes from Artemisia annua, assembly GCA_014162995.1. NCBI lineage: Eukaryota > Viridiplantae > Streptophyta > Magnoliopsida > Asterales > Asteraceae > Artemisia > Artemisia annua. The sequence goes on along the minus strand of LBNU01009070.1, from coordinate 34,696 downwards.
TACGGCGCATCTTCTGGATTTCAGTAGACTTTTGACATCTTGCTCGTTTTGCTTCATAATTAGTCCAAAATCGCCAAGTTTCACCTTTTACCTGTTTTTATCCGAGAATCACTAAAGTAAACATTAAAGCACCGATTCTCATAAATAATATAATAAAACAAGTTAAATAAATAGGATAAATGATGATGATAAAATGTACTTATTTGAGTTCATCACTTGTGTAACCATTTGATCAATCCAATCTATATGTCTCTTGTTTATCATTTACTCACTTCTGTTATTATGAACACATTAGCCATGAGAGGCTAAACCTCTTGTGATTGCTTGGATATGTGAATATAATAAAGCGACTTATGATTATGTTTTGATCTCTACCAATTTCAAGTTTATATTGTGAACTATTTCATTTCTAGTCTTATCACGTTTATTTATTGAAACTGGTTGAATATAATATGTTGAGATAGGTCGAAAGAACCAACATGTTAAACGCAATTCTAGGAACTTGTCTGCGTTACTAGTCTTTGAAAGGAGAAATCCACTTAGAAGAATCAATAATAATCTAGACTTGATATGAAATACTATTTCGAGAGAAATCACTTAATGGGTAGATATGAATCTTGAATTGAACCTACGAATTATGAAATTGCTCTTTTGACGAAAATAGCTTTCTTATAAGTTGTGCTCCTTTATCAAACTGAGATCAAACATAAGCATTGTCACTAGATTATCTAAGCTATCCAAGCAATCATTTATCTTAATATTTGAATTCCTTTTATTCCTACAATCATTACTTGTCTTCTTTTACTAATTATTATACTTAATCTGAACGAACTATGTCCCTGTGGATATGACCTGGTCTTACCTTAATCTAATACTACTAACGGGGGTTATACTTTACCCGTGTGTTTGGTTTATTAAAATCGGTGAAACTAGTATTATAAATTTAATGTTTTCCTTACACATCATGGGGCAATGTAAAAGGCTATGATAGTGGGATTTAATTGTTTTTTGGACTTTTGGCCAAATGGAAATAATTTGCATCTAGGCTTAGTAATTTATTAATTTTGTAGACTGATGTTTAGCTCGTTGGATCAGTTTGACGATGGTGTGTTCGATAGCTAATGCGTACAGATCCGTGACCACGTGTCAGGTTGCTGTTTTTTGCCAAACGTTATACCTGGTCAATTCATTAGTCCACTATTCTGTGCGTAAAGTTGGTGCCTTTGAATTTAGAAGTTGGTGGATGATATGAATCTTTTTGTCATACTTTGGGATTTTGCTACGTGGTTATGCTTGCTGACTTTACATGCTTTGTATAATATGTGGTAGTGAGTGCTTTTTTTATACAGTCTAATATGTGTCGCTTGTTGTTAGAAGTAGGTGGTTGATATGAATCGTTTATGATACTTTGAGATTTGCGGTGTGGTTATGCCTGTTGACTCTATATACTTTGTATAATATGTGGTAGTGAGTATTTTTTTAATGAAGGTTGATATTTGTCCCTTGCTAATAGCTAAAAAGGTCGTTGATTGTTTATTTGCTAATTAAATATGCTTGAAATAGGGTTTTCTTGTATAGTGGCCTTTTTTTTTTTTTTTTTTTTTTTTTTTTTTTTTTTTTTTTTTTTTTTTTTTTTTTTTTTTTTTTTTTTTTTTTTTTTTTATTTTTTTTTTTTTTTTTACTTTTTTTTTTTTTTTTTTTTTTTTTTTTTTTTTTTTTTAATGTTTTAGTTGTTTTGTACCTATGTACAATGTGTTTGAATATATGAATTTTCAAGTGTTGTCATCTTTTATATTTTGGACCTTTTCACATAGCTTCTCGATTGTCTTTATGATTTTAAAACTTAATTAGGTTGTGTTCTTATATTTGCTTTCATGTTTTCATATTACCAATGATGTTACCATAGAAACTTTATGTATGGCGCAAACAAAACTGACAAGATGCAACACTGCTGCAATACAAGTGCATGTTTTATTTGATAAACGAATGCATTAATTCAGTTATCCCTAAAATAACAAAAGAAAATATTGTTGTCTTATGTATCCAGATGTCAAGATGTGTCAATTGGAAATATCGGTGTTAGGATGAGGAAAATGGAAGAAATCGATAGACGGATTATGTGTGACGCTTGGAAGAGAATTTCTTTACGAGAGACCTGAACGGAAAGAAACCATCTCGCCATACATGATTGTTGTCGTACGCTAAATGCATTTGTCAAGGTATGTTATTTACTGCATTCGCATATGTTTTATTTCGCGCACGTAATTGATTTTACTGCTGTCATGGTTTTTATTTAGGTAATATTTTTCTTTTCTTTTTCTTTTTACTATTTATTGGGTTTAAGAAATGTAGGCACCAGTAAACGCAAATGAAAATTGGGTTGCAAAATGAATGCTTCCTGATGTCCTTTAAAGAGATATGTAGTCATAGGTCTTTACTTGGTATGTTGTGTATATTTTGTTGTCATTACAACTCATTTTACCGGTAATATTAGCTTAAAGAGTAGGCTTATTTTTGTGTACCCGATTTGTCTTCTCAAGGCAGTTGCATAGAAGTTTGGTGAGCTAAAGATGAAATGTAAGTATTATAGCTCTTGAGTGAGATGCATAAATGTTTATGGCTTTTATAATTCTTTAATATTTTTGTTGCAGTTATTGACCAGTGGCTGTGGAATCCTTTAACTATACCAGATGATGTTGTTGGATGGTAACCAACATCTAAACATGGGGTCAAATTATCGGTTAACTTACGCGAGCGAACATCATATTTTGTAAGTAATATTGATACAAAGAGACTATTAATAGTTTTGGGTATGATTGGCTTTGTTTTCAAAGTTTACTTTGAAGGGTGACTGTGATATTAGAAAATCATTGAGCGATATTATTGGGGGTATGAGTTTGTTATAGTTGTGTAAGTCGCATTATTTACATATCTTTTGATATATCGTGCGATGATCATTTGTATGTTAATTGTAATGTATGTTTTTTTATCTCTGTTTTTTGGAGAACAAAATTGTTTAAGTATATAATTTATGTATTTTTTTTTTAATATTCCCGTTTGCAATTTAAGATATAATAAAATTGCTACAACATATTATGCCTTAATGTAATGCGGTTGATTGGTTTATATTTCCGATTGCCAGTTACGACAAAATAAAATGTCTATACAACATTGCACCTTATACTAAAAATTGTTTTGAATGAACGTCAAACTTAAATTGGCTCCGCCGCAACGCGCGGGAGCCAAATTCTTCGCTATGTTCAGAAGTTATTTTTTACTAGACGTTTATTCGCGCATAGCATTGATAGTGTATACTATAGTCAATTTGTTTATGTGTTTATTATTTTTAGAGTAAATTGCTCTTTTGGTCCCTTTGGTTTGGCTAAATTGCATGTTTGGTCCATATTCTTTCGAAAATGCATCAGTAGTCCCCATTTTGAAGTTTTAATTACAAATACAATCTCCCATCGATGTGAAATGACCAAATTACCCATCGATGGACTAAAAATGCAATTTACTCTTATTTCTATATATGAGTGAAAGTGAAAGTGAATAAGGTTTGTAGATTAAATTGTAATTAACTACTAGTTATAATGCCCGCGCACGCGCGGGTTTTTTTTTTTTTTTTTTTTTTCTTATTTTTTTTGAAATCATTATTTAAAAATTTTAATCCTATTGTTAATTGCATCTTATCTATAAATTTTTTATTTATCTTCTACTTGTGTTGTGGATAAATATAAAATGTTACCTAATAAGAAAATAATATTTTTTTTTAAATATCTTATCTATATTTTTTGTATTTATCTTCTACTTGTGTTATGGATAAATATAAAATGTTACTTATAAGAAAATAATCTTTTTTTTAAATAAAATTATTACTAAATAAGGTATGGTTCCAATTTTTTTGAAATGAAAAATTCCCAATAGGGGTTTTGTTTTATTATATAAAAGATTTATACAATTAATAAATTTTATTGTTTTTTATAAGTAAGAGTATTTTAGTCAAACAAAATTACTCGTTTTATAACTTTAAGTTTCTAAACAACCCTAAAATTTGATCATAACTATATGTAGTAAAAATTGTATCTTGTTATGTGGGTGTTTGGGAATGCTTATTTTTTATCCTTGTACTTCTGCTTAAAAATGAGTACTTTAAAAAAAAAAGTACTTTTGGAACAAGATTTGGATTTGGTTATTTTATAAGACTAGCAGTAACCATAACTCTATGGGTGACCAGAACACCTTGCCATTTCAATTTCTCTCTTTAAGATCAAACACATGACCAAATGCCCGTAGTAAAGTGACCCCGGTTATAAAGAAAGAAAAAGAAAAAAAAAATATACTCCACAAAACTAATAAAATAATTCACACACTCAAACATATGCATTCTATTCGGTAGCCTGAGCGACCCAACCAAGCAAAAAAAAAGGGGACGCGTTTTGTTTGGGTCGCAGTAAGGGGGACGCCCTGCTCAAAGGGTAGAACGACCCAAGGTTGGGTCGTTGTTGTGACTAGCCTAAAAGACCCAAGATATTTGTTAAAAGGTTTATGTTAAATATAAAAAAGTCATCTTAATTTAATATTAAATAACTAACATGAAATAAGGAGCTCCTAATCCGCTTATCAAAAACTGTTTTTTTTTTTTTTAACATAAAAGCATGTAAAGCTGCAATTGAGTTCCCGAGTTTTCTTTTTTTAAAGAAGAGAAAAGAAGTGGGAAGAAAACAAAATATAACAAGTTTTTTTAAAAAATAAGAGAAAAAGAAGAGGAGTAGAAATTTGACTAAACTTTTCTTCCTAAAATTGAAATGATTTGGAGAGAAATTATATTAGGAATCTTTTAATAAATATAACAAGTGTATTTTCCCGCGAATTGCCGCGGGGCATATGATTTTTTGTTCTCGTCGGTTATGCAGTATACGTTTTGTGTTATGTTAGTTTTTAAGCCTTTGTTTAGACGTTGTAGGTAGTTTATTATTAAAAAAAGTAAGCATTGTTAAATTTTTATAACCTAAGCACATCTATTTTGCCTATATGAGCATAAGATACAAATTGAAAGAGTTACATGAACATACCTATGCTGGCAGAATAAAGTGTCGAAGGTAAAATGGCTTATACTTTGGACAGAGTTGATGATGTCTGTGTGTTTTTTGTTTCATTTTTTTTAGATTCAAAGGATATGGTAGTCTTTGTTTTTGATCTAGAAAGTTTTAACACCGTTAATTCAAGGACAGTGGTTTGCATATCCCATACATTAGTACATTGTTAGGTAACACATGGCTAAGTGATATACATTAGTACAATTTTAGGCACGACACATGTATGGTCTATGATGCGTACACTGCTAATAACCCAGGATTTAGCTACTTAATAGAGACTCATTGGTTATTACGGGGTGAATTACGGGAAAACGCCTTTGAATAGTTACAGTAGACACTCGCTATAGCCAATGACATTCAGCCACAGGTTAGTATTGCATAGTAAAAACACTATTCTCTTGGTTAAAGCTTAAACGTGGCCCAATAAGATTGCATGTTAACATATAACGGACACCTTAATGCATCAATGTTTTGCCCGTTCAAAATTCGTTTTTAGTATATATTATAATTACTTAAACGACCTAATGTAAAAGATAAATTTTATATATAATAACCATTTTTTTTTCAAAACTTGGAATATGATATTAAAAATTAAATTTCATTCACCTCATTTTCTTTTCACAATTTTTTAAAGATTGAGATTCTCTCAAGTTCAGAACGAACATGACCGGTCATATTCACTTACATACAAAACTGTGAGGTCTATTGCGGAACCAGGTATTTTTTTTGTTTGTGAGAGAACATGATCGGTCATGTTCATTTAAACTTGAGAGAATCTCATTTTTTTTCTTATTTCTTTTTTATTTTTAACTCTTCTGTTCTTTTTCTTTCATTAAAAAAATAGTTAATTGCATTTTTGGTCCCCGTGGTTTGGCCAAATTGTAAGTTTGGTCCAAAAAAACTTTAAAAGTGCAGTGGATGTCCCTATTTTGTAATTTGAGTTGCAAGTTTAGTTTCTGGCCGAAGTTAAATGACTAAAATACCCTTTTTCCATAATGGCGGTCCCCCCCAAGTGGGAGATCTATTGACGACCTTTCTTCAGTGGTCTCAATCATAGACGGTTTATGTCTTTCCACTACTTCGGTTGATAAATTGTATTGGTCCTTAGATCCCTCAGGCTCGTTCAAGGTTAATACTCTCACTAAATTGATCCAAGATAAGCAACTTGATAGAAGCCTTGACACCCAGGTCTGTTGGAATTCGTTCGCTGTAAGGTAAATGTTTGTGTTTGGAGAGCTTCTTTGGACATGTTGCCTTCTGGGGTCAACCTTATTGCTCGCGGAGTAAATATCCCCTCTTCTTTGTGCCCAATCTGTGAAGCTGAGGAAGAATGATCATTGTCTCATGAGATTCCCGAGGATAATTTTGTTATGGAAGAAAGTTTGGAGTTGTTGGCGGTTTGATACAACGATGTCCATTCCAGATTTATCTATCTCTGACATTGCCTCTGGTAATGTTGGTAATCCTGGAAATGAGATTCTTAATCGTGTTTTACATGGGGTCTATCTTTGTGTTCTCTCGTCTATTTGGAAGTGGCGGAATAACTTTTTTTTTGGGTAAAGGGGAGTAATCCTGCACCCTGGTAAAGTATATTAACCAAAACATTGAAGTACAACGGATGAGAGTGAGTCCCTCATCTCAGTCCCTTAGGACACTTACCTAACCACAATATAAGAATGACATGCCATTCTTATAACTTACAAATGTTCGTTGAAGCAACTAGATCTGGATTTCAACTAGATGTTCGTTGAAGCATTTATCTTGGAGTTGTTGGATTACCAATCATAGAGATTTAGTTTCTTAGTTTTTTCGGCTTCGTGGGTGGTTGATACACACAATATATATAGTATATATATAAGTATATATCTCCGAGGATAGCACGGGTAAATATGTATCTCCGGGTTGTATTTCCCAACGAAGGCTGAATGGAGTTCGTTGGTTCACGATCGTGAATCGTGAAGTGAATGCGAGAGGTTTATGGGGAACCCTAAGCTACAATTAAGCTACAAGTAATTAAAAATGCACGAATAAGAAAGCATGATGACGTGGGATTGCGACCACGCAACAGGTTTTACCTCTCAAGGGATCTTGAGAAGCTTGCAATCCCACCAGGCAGTGTACCTGGTCGGTGTAGTATAGTGTAGTGGTAAGTACGGGGGATTGATCGTTCTCTCACAGGGAATAGTGTTCGTTAGGTTAGAAAAACTACTCTAAAAGGTCTAAGGGTGAAGGAAGATTATTTTTGTATTTTTATATTTTTTTGAAAGCAAGTAAAATCTCGGGTTTTGGAGGAGTGGGCGGAATTAGTTGCTAGTCAACTAACCCAAAAACTACAATTGCAATTAAAAATAAAATAACTAAACTATTGTGGTTGTGAAAACTTATATGGAGACAAATGTGTTTACTTAGATTTCCTTACTCCCTAACTATCTTTTACCGGTTAATTGGTGTATGTATTACTTGCGTGGATGACGGGTGTATTCCTTAACAATTCATGGGGTGGCGTACATATCTCCCCAATTCTATGAGCTCTTATCTCCTCCTACAACGATGCGTAAAGCACCCAATCATATGGATTGTAAACAGTGGCTCATGCGTTAAATACTACCTTAATTAACCTAGTACGCATTAGTTACATGTTTCTTAAGACGTTCAAGCATGTTACCATATATGAGTTTAGCCAGTTTTCTTAAGCCTAACATTGATGAAACATTCATCCAAGAAAAATAATAACACACCAATCAACCAATAATTAATAGTTAGGTTTCATTAGATCTAAGCAAACACAAGAAAAATCTAGCCTAGCATGTTAATTGAAAGACAAGCATAAGATGTAATTAACCAACACATAGACATATTGATTAATTTAAGTGAGGACTTATCTTTAATTGAACATGAAGGATTCAAGGGTGAAAAACCCTTGAAAATACAGCCAAATTCGTCTTTAGGGTTTTTCCCAAACTTGCACCAAAAGTTCTGTTAA